>JANHGB010029051.1:0-15700 GCA_026283785.1 Coracopsis vasa | reverse complement strand
GAAGGGGGCCTACAAGGATGCTGGGGATGGACTCTTCATTAGGGACTGTAGTGATAGGACAAGGGGTAATGGGTTCAAACTTAAACATGGGAAGTTTAGATTGGATATAAAGAAGAAATTCTTTACTGTAAGGGTGGTGAGGCACTGGAATGGGTTGCCCAGGGAGGTTGTGAATGCTCCATCCCTGGTGATGTTCAAGGCCAGGTTGGACAGAACTTTGGGTGACATGGTTTAGTGTGAGGTGTCCCTGCCCATGGCAGAGGAGTTGGAACTAGATGATCTTAAGGTCCTTTCTAAACCTAACTATTCTATGATTTATATATACAAGGTCTGAAGCACTTTATGGATGATACATTTTCAGCCACAAGCACAAAACTAGTTGCTTACAAAGTAGTCTCACTGCTGGCTTCTAGCCCGTTCCCTGACCCACTTTCTGTTTTGCAGTACAATGAGAAGCCAACCTACTGTATTAGCATGGGCTCCAATCTTTACCTTAGTAACAGCATATACTACTGGAAATGATGGCATAGTTCACTGGGACACCAGACTTCTGAGTGAATCTCTGTGGATTAGACTGGATGCTTTTTTCAAGTGAGATTTTTACACTCATGCAAAAAACCCTCAAAATTCATGGATCTGTGGGAAAAAAAAGACTTGCATGTGTTTCGGTTGCATACTTTCACTGCTTTCATGCTTTTTTTCCTCTAGTATGAAGGAGTCATGGTATCTAAGACCAGCCCAGACATATCATACCTTGTATCACAAGATGAGAACATGGACTAAAGTTCAGCTTTAAAAAATACAAGTACTGGTGGAACAGGGTTTCATGAGATATCTATTAGAATCCTGTCACCCAGGGCTTTGGGCTGCCCTGGAGATGCACATCTAGAAGTGTGGTTTGCAGCTGATGAAAAATTTTGAGTAATGTTAACTAATCCCATTTACATAGTGGAGAACATGTAATATTTGCTGTCTTCACAGTAAAAAAAGACAGGATTTACATTCAAACATCTGACTGTAGTCTAGACAGCTAGCATTTTAGCATAGTATTTACACATAGAAGTTTATGTGCCTGTTCCTCACAGAGTCCTTTGATAAATAGAGGTGCTTTATTAACAACAATGTAAGCAGCCCTTGTGTTAATCTTGGAAAATGAGCTGTTCAGATACACAGAGATTAATTTCTACATACTTACAAACAGGAGACAGATGCCAAGGACTTAGAAGGATATTGCTGTGCATAAGCTAACAAAGATGAGGGGAAATTTGAGACAGCTCCTGAAGGAATTTGATGATGCAAAAGATGCACCATTAATGAGCCACTTAAGTGGAAGTACCTCAACATGAAAGACATGTCAAGGACTGCAGGAGATATTTCACTCAGTGATTCATATGAATGCTCCATGCATTGTGGACCTCTGTGCCAATAAGCCCACTTGTATTCTGCTCATTAATCCAGCTCCAGGTTGTCCAAACCCTCAGCTGCTTTCAGTAACTAAGTTTGGCAAGACTTGAGCTAATGGTTTGGGGTTCTTTTTCTTTTTTTATAGGAAGAAGCATAGAGGTTTTTTTTCGTTGTCATTACAAAAATCCAGTTCAGGTCCTTTTTCTTAGGTCTTCCTGTAAATCATATCTATTTGGGGTAGAAAAGGATTTCCATTCATATATTAAGGCCTTTAATTAGGTGAGACATTCAAGTTGGCAATAGCTATTGCACAACTAAAACTGGAATTGTATAGTCTTGAGAAGAGGCACTTTCTATCACCTCCTCTAGTCTCTGCTAGGACCTGAAATAATACATCCAAAAGTTAATTTTTGCTGTGGTTATAAAAATCTGAGCTGACCAATTTCATTTCTATTGGAGGACATGTGGTGGATGTACTTCAGAGTAGTGTTCTATATTTACCAGGAAAAAAAAAAAAAAAGAGGAAAAACTACAGTAATAGTTTAAAACAAATTCACAAAGATAGAAACACAGCTCCAGATCCACAGTTCCAGTGGTGAAAATGGAGCACAGTTTCATCTTTACAGTTGCAGTTACCTCTTTTTCCCTCTCTTTCTCTTCACTCTTCCCCAGTCTTTAGATTTAAGAAACTTTATAGACTTTAGACTCTTATAGACTGCAGGTAGATAGATGCAGGTAACGTCTATGGCTTGTAGCAGCTCAAAGACAGAAAGACTTGTGCTGGCACTAACCTGACATAAGAAAAAGAAATACATCAATTTGTAAGGTTGCTGCAATAAATGTTGAAATAATTAAATATATTTTGCTCAAAGTTTTCTTTACATGGTAAAGCTTATAGTTTCTCATTAATATTCTGCTCTTCATGTTCAGTTGTCCTGATTCACCTGAGAGTTAATTTTCTTCCTAATAGCTGGTGCAGTGCTGTGTTTCAGCTTTAGTCTGAAAACAACACTGATAACACTCTGATGTTTTAGTTATTGCTAAGTAGTGCTTACCTTGATCAAGGACTTTTCAGTCTTTCATGCTGTTGTCAGTGAGGAAGGGGGCACAAGAAGCTTGGAGGAAGCAGAGGCAGGACACCTGATGTAAACTAACCAAAGGGGTATTCCATATCACAGCACGTCATGCCCAGTATATAAATTGGGGGGAGTTGGCCAGGAGCTGCTGATCGCTGCTCGGGGACAGGCTGGGCTTCAGTCAGCAGTCAGTGAGAAGTTGTATTGTGCATCATTTGTATTTCCTGAATATTATTCTTCCTCCACCCTTTCCATATAATTATTTTTCTTCTTCTTCTATTTCACATTATTTCGGTTACTAAACTATTCTCATCTTAACCCACAAGTTTTACCATCTTCCGATTCTCCTCCCCATCCCACCAGGAGTAGTGGTGGCTGAGCAAGGCAGCATAGTACTTAGTTGCCAGCTGGGCTTAAAGCATGACGTTAGTCTACTTCAGAAATAGCACAATATACTTTTATTTCTTGGTTCCCCATTCCCCAAAGCCATAGAATTTGTAACTCCTCTATGCTTGACACAGAAAACAAAAGTGACAGTTTTAAGCATTAGGTTTTGGGTTGAATGCTTTTCTTTTAACAGAAAGTGACTGAATAATTTCTTGTTTTTTGTTAAAAAAAGAAGAATGAGAGACGGAAAAAGAGGGAAGGTTTAGATTGGTGTTCTGTTCTACTTCTGATTGATATTGAAGACCTCAGAAGTCTTGAGAACTTGACGTTTTCTGCAATTCAGGATTACATGTGTGTTTTGACAGCTCTGCTCTAGTCCTGAATTTGCTTAGCCAGCTCCCAGAGGATTTTTGCTGCCTGTAAAGCACGTCTTCCTAGCCCAGCTATTTCACTCTTCAACATAGGCCACAAGATCAAAGTATGAGAAATAAATGGAACAATTTTGCTACAACTTCAAGGTAAACCTGATTTGCCATAAAACTGCAAAAAGCAATGAAGAACTGTACGCTTGGTTTCTGCACCAGGCACAGCTCAGGAGCACAGAGCAGCAAGTGGCCGAGATGAGCTGCACAGCACCTTTCTACCAAACTCTGTGTCAGATTTCAGTATATAAATTAGACTTCGATACTTGGGTGTTTGCAGTTCTGAACTTCTGATCTCCTGCCACTAGTAACAGAATGAAACTCAGTACAGAGGAACAAAGTATCCCTAATTACCTAATTCCAGGTTTTCACTAAGGATCAGCCACAGAAGCAGACAGGTGTCAAGTTAGGCCCAGTAATGTGGTTCCTGCAGTCAGTTCATACATTGACATGTTAAGGAAAGGTGGAAGATTTACCTCATCCTTTTGACCTGCTATTCCAGAAGGAATAAAAGTTACAGGTGAGGTGTGACCCTATGGGAAGCCTGTGCTGGAGCAAGCTCCTGGAAGAGACTGTGGACCCATGGAGAAGGGAGCTCATGTTGGAGCAGGTTTGATGGCAGGATTTGTGACCCCACAGGGGACCCACACTGAAACAGCCCATACCTGAAGGACTGCACCCTAAGGAAGGGACTCATGCTGGAGCAATTCATGAAGAACTGCAGCCCTGTGGGAAGGATTCATACTGGAAAAGTTCTGGAGGACTGTCTCCCATGGGAGGGATCCCATGCTGGAGCAGGGGAAGAGTGGGAGGAGTCCTCCGTCTGAGGAGGAAGAAGTGGCAGAAGCAACATGTAATGAACTGACCCCCAATCCCCATTCTTTATTCCCTTCTTTCACTGCACTGGGAGGAAGTAGAGAATGTGGGAGAAAAGTTAAAGCCCCAGGAAGAAGGGAGGGAAGGTAGGAAGGTGTTTTTAAGATTTGGGTTTATTTCTCATTATCCTACTCTGATTTGAATAGTCATAAATTAATTTCCTCCAGTCACGTCTGTTTTGCCTGTGATGGTAACTGGTGAATAATCTCTCCCTGTCCTTATCTCAGCCCATGAGCCTTTTGCTATATTTTCTCTCCCGTATCCAGATGAGGAGAGGAGTGATAGAGTGGCTTTGTTGGGCACCTGGCATCCAGCCAAGGTCAACCCATCACATAGACATACAGGGCCTGGACTGTGAGGAAACTGGATTAAATTGAAAGAAAATGCAAAAAACTGCCATGTACTTAGAAAAATCCCTAGTCGACAAGAAGGCAGAGTCCATATGACAGGGTGCTGGAAGTTGCTTTTCTTCAGCAGCCAATACATGGTCAAGATATCTGCCCCTGCCCTCACCTCAGTTTCTCACAACAGCACTCTAGTTACTTACTTCTGCTAATACAAATAATTTACATGAACACTGTGACAGACAATCCTGGACCATTAAAGAAGGAGAAGAGGAAGAGCCATCAATAATAAACCTCAAGTCTATGTCCAGAATCAGTAGACAATCCCTCGTATTGTTCAGGTTTATACAAGCCTGACAGAAATAGCGCAATTTTTGGCCTGAGCAAGCCCTCCTATATACACAGATTCCTATTTATTCTGCAATAAAAAGGCCAACTTATTGCAACACAATCTTTCTGTCAAGGATTTGTGAACAACATTTATATTCTACAGCATTCAGTCTGTGAAGAATTAAAGGAGAGGAACTTTATACCTACCTAGTATTTTACTGACAAAGTACTTGGGACAAAATATGTATTCATAATGATGTGCTTTCATTAACAGTCTTGTTATAGGGTTTGTTACATTTCCACAGTCCCCAGGAAATATCGCTCTGTATCATATACATATCTAAACACCAGGACTGTAGTCCTTTGCATGGAAAAAAATCACCCTGTTTGGCTACTTTACTGGGAAGGTTTTGTTTTCAGATATCATCTAAATGCCATTAACAATGAACATCCATAATATGCTTTCCAGGACACAATGTTTCATCAAAAGCTCTATTCTGTAAAGGTCCACTGTCATTCCTTAGCTTTACAGGGGATTTTTCAGCACCTTGTATTTGTGGTTTCCTACAGGACATGAGGCCAAAATCCATACGAATTCAATTACCTGGAAAAAAAAACCCCAACACTATGGTTCCTATTATGTCACTGCTATTATGGAAGGGAAATGTGGAAGCAAACACAGCACACAACACTCATGATCATGTTTCCACAAGGAAATATTGACCAAGGTTCAATACAATGTCACTGACAGCAAATCAAAGGTCATTTCTGTCAACAGTTAAGTCATGAGAGAAGGTGGCATATCAAACAGCAAATGTATTTCAGTGAGAAAAACCTCAAGTTAAGAAGAAATCTGTTCACCTTTTCGATCTTTTCAACAGCACAGTAAACATTAAGAGAACAGTTAAGCACATATTTAACCGATGCTGCATTATGTCCTACTGGTTGCAATACCGTTTTAGTCAATAGTATATTCGTTCTATTTACAAGTAATGTGCTAATCCTGTGATATTTTAGTATCTTGGGCATGCTGGCAGATCAGGCACTGAAAAAGTGCAACTGGTAGGATCATAGAATCCTAGAACTCCAGGTTAGAAGGGACGTCAAGGTCCAGCTTTTCCCAGCAAAACATGACCTAGACTAGATGTCCTGGCACCCTATCCAGCTGAGTCTTTAAGGTGTCTAAAACTGAGGAGTCCACCACTTCTGTGGGGAAATTATTCTAATGGCTGATTGTTCTTATGGTGAAAAATTTTCCCCTAGTGTCTAAAACCAGAATCTCCCTAAGAGTAACTTTCATCATTACCCACCATCTTCTCTGTGTGACTCCTTGTAAAAAGGAACTCTGTCTTCTTTGTAGCCAACTCTTAAATACTGGAACATGGCGATAAGGTCTCCCCAAGCTTTCTCTTCTCCAGGCTGGACAAATGCAGTTCTTTCAGTCTTTCCTCATATAGCTTCCCAGTCCTTGGATCACCTTTGTGGCCCTTCTTGGGACTCTCTCCAGCCTGTCCACATCTTTTTGTGCAGCAAAGACCAAAACTGAATGCAGTAGTCCAAGTCTGGCAAGCACTGAGTAGGGTGGGATGCTCTTTTAGATGCTTGAGACATAGGTGGAAAAGGAAAAAAGCTGTAATATACGTAACATTTAGAATGACATTGTTTTGCTATAGCAATGTTGTTTTTCTCTTCGTCCCATCCCTGGCAGTGTTCAAGGCCAGGTTGGACAGGGCTCTGAGCAACCTGGTCTACTGGAAAGTGTCCCTACCCATGCAGAGGGTTAGAACTAGCTGATCTTTAAGGTCCCTTCCCACCCAAACCATTCTATGATTCTGCTTGCAGTATTCGTGATACCTTGTCTTATCAACAGCAAACATGCGGATACATTCAGCACAAAAAACCAGTGAAGAAACAGCCCTAAACCATAGAAGTACATATAAGATTTGATTAAATGAGAAATAACTTCTCTCTCAAATAACTTGCTTATCTGCACATATAGTTGAATCATGGTATGTACTACTAACTGGGTAATTTTATCCATATGGCTCATGCTGACTCACCTTTCCCATTTATGTCACATTTAAGATTAGGTCATTATCATGAGAAATACATTATTTGATCATATGTCTGTTCAGAGGGATGTTGTCACAATTTGTGATTTTTTGAAAATAGAACGAAATTTTTGCCAAGATGAGAAAATATGAAAAACCACTCCAAAGGCCTTTTAAAAAGCTCATTCTGATGAATCTAGGACTTCAAGGTACACAGTGCAGGAACTGCGGTCACTCCATGCTCCATATATACTCCATACATTAAAACAAAAAAAATAAATACATCCCAAAATGGGACATATATTCCTAGGGTGTCTTAGGATTTTTCCCATTGTAGATCTCACCTCATATCCGCTCAAAATTATCCTCAGCTTCCAGTCTACAGTGGCGGTACGCTATCTGCCTGAAAAACAATTTCAGCACCTTCCGCTACCCCCAGCAGCAGGAAAACGAAGAAATTCAGTATTTTACTGCAGAAACTAATAAAACTTGTATTTCACGAGCCCCCTCTACTGTCGTTTTCTGGAAATACCTTTATGGTTAAATCGGAACTTTGGAAGAACCAAGAGTCAGACTCTCTAGACTCATCCTCTTCCACTAGTCTGTTAAAGAAATAGGCTTTATAGAATACAGGACCATTTTAAAAGCAAACTGAAATAATTTGCAATGCCTGGCACTATACTCGGAAACAAAGAATTCCAGACCAAATCCTAGTACCACTAACATTGAGTGCGAGTCCATACTTAAAGGCAAGTTTACCAAAGAAGTTCACCAAACCCAGTGAAGTACAATAAACAAGAGGTCAGTTCCTTAATGGGACCTGCTACCAAACTGCCGTATAACTTTGCAACTCCACATGCATTTTGATACATTTACTGACTCTCTTTACCACTACACACTTTTTCGACTCTCCTGGAAAAGTAAATGGAGTGCTACAGACAGCACCTCTCTGTTATTTGGTTGGCATAGTGGTTGGCATTTTAAAATGGTCCTGTATTCTGTAAAGCCTATTTCTTTAACATCCAGCCTTTTGCATGCCAGCAATTGCTGGTGTTTTCCAGACGCCGTTACCCAGGTCAGGTCTTTGGTTTTACAGTATATGAACTATAATACGCATTCTCAAAAAAACCCAAAACCAAACCCAGCTGGGATGATGGGATACCTGCCCCAAAAAGGATGCTGATATTCACCCAGCAGCAATCTAAAATACCAGATAGCAGTAGGACTGCTAGCCACTATTCCTGAGAAGCCAAATATGAACCTGAACTGAACAAATTACTGTTGGGTAGATTCTAGATAGATCTAAAGGCATTTGGCCTTTCCTGCATCCTAGAGAGAAAGTCACAAAGTGGAAGGTTTACTACTGCCAATTAAGATAAGTTTGTCCTAGATATTAAGCTTTACACATCAGAAATTTGATTCTGAATGCCTATTACGTTACTTTTCTGGAACACGTTTTTCCTTGGCCTTCAGAAGTCACCTTGTGGGCTTATGTAATTCAATGATACACTTATCCTGCCCTAATTTCTTATACGGCCTTCAAACTTCTTTTCCTGGGGGAAGGTGGACTTTGTTCTGAGCAAACCAGCATGAAAATTAGGAGTGAAACTTCAAGTTCTGGATTTACTCAGGAGAGAAAACTTGACCCACTAGACTTCATGGATATGCTAGATTTCTGTCTGGACTCCAAAAATAAGCTTGTACAAATTTGGATATAAATCTCAACACAGTCCAAATCACAGTTAACATCACACAGTTTTGAAGACGTTTTTTATTCTATTGTTTCTGTTTATTTTTTTCTTGGGCTTTAAATTTACTAGATGGCTTTAAGCCCACCAACCACCTCAGGTTTACTAAAGATATCAAAATTCCACACAACAGAAAGGTATATTAACAAGTGCTAGTGCAAGAAAAGCTTCTAAGAGACAGTGTCTCCACAAGAAGAGACAGCCAAAGGTCTGGAAAAGCATGATTCTTTGCTATTACAAAGTTGTTTATGCCCATCTTACAGAGGTGATATCTGAGACCATAAGTTTATGCATCATATTCCCAACTCCACACCAAGATATTTAAGTTACATTCAGTTCACCATCAATTCAATTCTCATTGCAGAATGTAATCTCCAAATTTTTCAAAGTACAGTGTATAATTACAGTAGAATGCAGCAGCTGTTATTTGTAGTAATATTCATAATGTTGCGGGTTAACTAATATTTCCAAAGCATGTCCTCTGGGACCTCTGCCTTTTCTGACCTTGCTAATTCCTGTTTAAATTCCTTGGATATGCTGTTCAATTTGAGTGCTGCTGGACTTGAGTCCTGGCCCCAAAATAGAGTCTCCAGGCCTCTACTCCACAGTGGAAGTTTTATATTTGTTTTTGAGTGCAGAAGTTATTGGCATGCCAGCTTGCTATGCAACAGACAAATGTCTTGACATAACATCTGGGTTGTAGTAAAGAAATCTGAGAGCTCATAGTAAGCATTTCTAGTGATGTCACTGAAGAAGGCCACATGAACTACATTGCATATACAACAATTTTACACAAAGCATGTGTTTTTACCTAGTACACTATGACTTCATAGAACAATAACAGCACTTAGATTGCTGCTTTATATTGCATTGAATATGTGCAATAACAGGGAACCCTTAAAATATTTGTTTACAGAGAAGTGCAACATCTGAAAACATGGCCTTTTCTACCCTTTTGGTTCTGTATAGAATTGAAGTTTTATGACCCAACAGTTTAAGTTTCACCACATTAAGTCTCAGTACAAAAGGGTACAACATGCAGCCTTTTGGACCTTTCAGTAGATTCCAGGCAAAGACTGGAAACAGGTTTTACAAACCATAATTTTCCATACATAAGCCACAGCCAGAAATTATTCTCAGCTCTGACAGTATACGGCAAAGCAAACCTCATGGTTTAATGTGTAGTGTTGTCCAATAACAGAAGCACGACACAAATTAAGATGACTTAAACTCAACCGTAAGTCTCTTAAGTACATTTACCCGATGCATAGCCTTTCTGCCATGTTTTGGGGGCTGAACTGCAGTATAGAAAGGGTGTCTGATCTTGTATCCAGAGCTATTTTTGTGTCCTCTTTATAACCTGTGGAATCAGCATGTCAGTGGAGCTCAATCTGAACTCAGCACTGATGACAATATCATGCAAATAGTTGTCAGCCTTTAATCTGCACATTTTGATGCCTATTAATGTAACTTTCAGAACATATAAAGACCTCTACTTGTAGCCTGTATCTGATTTCACTCAGATTTAGACAATATTCCAAGCACAACACTTTTACAATAGTCAGAAATGTCCAGAAAATCTTATACTTAAACTGAGCTTCAGAACAAAACCACCACCATACATGCACACAGACTCTTGCAATAAATGCCCTTGTACATCAACATCCAACTACCTGCACATCAATTACCCTACTACCATCCTTTAGTGCAACTTTTTCCCCTACATCTTGAAATGAGGAGATGAAATTGCAGCACTAGCAACTCCAGAAACAAATCTCCATGCTATCTGAACTTCACAAAAGGGATGAATCAAAATCAATAGTATTTCTGGCTGCTGACAGCTCATTCTGAAGTTTCCCTCACAGAAGATTGTGATTCCCACAATAGCTTTCAGCTGTAGCCTAGGTGACCCACAGTTAAATCTGAAGCCATTTATGGTCAGCAGTTGAACATCACAGGAGTTGTACCCCTGTGACTGTGGAGAAACATCAGTATATGTCCCCAGCCTTCCTTGCAAACAACAGTATAATGGCCAAATTCTTGGTATTGCTAGACAGAGACTGACCTAATTTTTATTTATTTCATGTGTCTTAGTGAAGACTAAGAACTGCGACCCAACAATGCCAAAAGCCTGTATGTATGTTGGAACTTCTACAATACTAAGACATGTGGGATGGGAAAATCAACAAAGTAAGCTTTACTTGGTTATTATTCAGGTGACTCTTGCCTCCAATAAGAAATTATCTGTCCATGAAGCTGAAGCTGCAGGAGCATGCAGAGAGTTTTTCAGCCAACACATGGCTTCCCTGCCTTATAAGCAATTTTGAAATTGTGAAGATATACAAAAATTTGGTAAATAGAATCAAAATGATCCACCCTTTTATAACCATATTGACTTACACTGAAAGTGCATGGAATATGCTTTCATGAGTGAGCAGCATGCCACTTACCTAAGCACCCAAGAGTATAAAACTGAATGTTTTGCAAACAAATTCCTGTAATCCCTTCCCTATCCAAGATTTTCTAGTACAGGCTGAATGTCTTACCTTACTTAAATAAGATGGCCAGCCTCAGGATAAGCTGTTTAACCTTGGAAGTACGACTCATCTGTCCAGAGGCAGAAGATTCTGCAGATAATGTGAATTTCACAAATTAACTCGACCTCAAGTAAGTAGGAATGGAGGCAAGAACAGTCAGTGCTGTAAGTTAAAATGTATTGCTCTGAAGACTCCTATCCAGCCAGCCAGAGCTTTAAGACTGCAACGTTTGTTGTTACTTCAGCACTTGTTTCAGCTGTGCAGACTGGCATGCTAGGGGAACAAAAGAGTTTATACCTGCATTAGCTTTAGACATAACTGTGTCACCCTGAAGCCAGGTTATAACCAGAGAAACATGAGGCCTAACACGCAGCCCCCACAGCTGCCTCAGTGAGACAAAGGGGCATAAAAGGTGTGCATGTCTTTTAAATATAAAGGAATGCTAAAGCTGTCAGGGACACAGCAGCAAAACCCAGAAGTTTGTGGGGAAATGCTCCAGAAAAAATGTATTTTCACTTACACGAAATGTAAGCTTACACTTACGAAATGTAAGCTCTGGAACCGAAACATCCCCCAGACATATCCTTCAGAGAAAAAGTGTGAGAAAAGCTCCCAGTGCCCCTTAGGTTACTCAACACCAGTGCGTTTGCCCAGCCACTTCTTGGGAAATGAGAGGTAAGATCAAGCAGAAGAGAGGAAAAGAGACAAACATAACAGGAACGAAAAGAAGCAGAAGTAACTTTCTGAAAATTATTTTTCCTTCTAAGAGCTTTGCAGACTCAGGAAGCAGCCCTTCATGTTTCTTCAAAGACTGCACCTCTTACTGCAAACCATTTTCACCTGTTCTGGTGACAGAAATGAATTAAATCACTGCAGAGGGAGGTGAGAAGGCTTGCTAAAGCCTCTATTCATTTTTTCAAACAGTTTTCTACAACCCGCCTTCACACTGGTATGGTTTTACTCTGTGCAAGTTGTTCCTTTTTGGCTTTTGCTAGTGCTTACAGACATGATGGGACAGTTCATGATTTCCCTCACTTCTTTAATTTACAATGTCTCTGTAACAAATTGATTCTAGTTCCCTGACACATGACATGGAAACAAGCTGTCACGCCTGCCAGTTCAACAGCATTTGAGATGCTCAGATATGAGCTATTCTGCGAAATCTCATTTAAGCCTGATTTCACTAAAGCTTGCACAAAATACACTGGTTTTGGACAGAACTAAATTTATTCAGTAACAATTCTGCAATCTATTTAGCCCTTACTAAACCCATTCTTCCCTGTCACTGAAATAATTGTACTTTATAAATGATCAATTCCATCTAAAAGATTGCAAATTTACTTCATTTGTGATTTCAATAACTTCACAGGAGAACTGAAAGTGACTGCTCTGGTTAAAAAAAACCCAGCCAAACAATTCTGGTTTGACTGTGTTACTATATGTATTAGTAAGTAGAACGCTAATTTACTAATGATTTGCATCATTTGTATCTGTTATTCCTTTTTTAAGATGGTGTAAAGTGTAACAGAATCTCTCAATTTATTGTAGGATTACCTGCAATTTCAAAATAACCAAATCATTCGTTCTATAAATTTGCACAGAAATTGAGAAGAGCCAGGGAAATAACCACCTATGAAACCAGAGTAAGACCACTGAGTATCTTTGATGATTCCCTATAAAATTACTTCAAATGCTGCCTCATTCATTCCTTGCAAAAGAAGCCAACATGCTGCCAATCTGCACGTCTGGTGATAAAAGATGAATTCAGGAGAGTTATCCTAAAACCAGTTATGAAAAAAGCTCAGACACTGTTTTGCACCAGATATACTAGAACACAGTGAATAAAACCAAACCCATGGTTTAATGCTAAAGTCCCTAGAAAGGGGGAAAAACATTTATCTTCTCTCTCATACTGAAGATCTAGGATGACTTCCAAATTGTGACAGCTATCTTGCAGTGCCTTGTATCACTTGGAGTTAACTCTTTTAAATGACTTTTTAAACAATATGCATCAGCACCTTTGTGGTCAAGCCACATAAAAGGTGTGTTATTACCAGGTGAATAGGCATAAAGGATTGGCATAAAGGATTGTTTTTCCAGGTTTAAATAATTCTATTGTATCTTAAAGCTGTGAATTTAATTCTAACTGTAGGAAGTTGAAACTACCTCTCTGGGAACTTGTAACCACCCTCAAGAGGCCAAAAACCTTGTACTTGATCAAGGGCTGATCACATTTACAACACTGATAAAGAGCTGCAGTTATCAGTCAGTAGTTGCCACATTTTGCCTGACATCAAGACTTATTCTCACTTTGTAAAGGTCCTGTGAAAAGCATGCCTCTACAAATGAGCAAGCCTGACACTATTTTCCCAGCAGGTCAAACAGTTAATGCTGTCATGCGAGAATGTGCTGCACCACCTCACACTTTGACATTGGATGTTTGATACAGTTCACAGTCCAGACATGTAGCTGACTTCAGTTAATAGTGAGGCAGGTTCTCCTGAGCAAAACTTCAATAGTAGGCTTCCTACAGAGCCCTGCTGATAAGTCAGATCCTGCTGTTTATTTTCAGTGCAATCTGAGCTGACAAGCCTCTCCTTACCTGCCCTGGAATTCCTGTGCACTGAAATAGTTTCTTCTCTGCTCATCCACAGTGAAGCTACAAGAGGAGATATCTTCTCTTTGAAGCGTTGCCTAGTTAGGATCCTCTGTCTAATCTCCAATCCTGTTTTTCCTTTGTGTATGCTGTCCTGAAAACAGCACCAAATAAATTAGCATCAGTATTTCTAACTTTGTACACTTCTCTGTATACTTCTTTACCATGAATGTACACATTAATCAGTATATGTACCACTACATTGTGGTAAAAAGTATACAGGGGTTCCATATTTGATTGAAAAGTGCTTCCATTTTACTAGGACTAGAGTTAATGAGGTAATAACAATGGTTTTAAATTTTTCACTGTTCATTAAAAAAAAAAAAGTAAATATCAGCCCTGTGAGCAGAGATAAAAATACACATCCCAGTATCATTGCATCCTTGAAGCACCCCAAGCAAGCTATTAACAGCCAATGATCTACAGTTGCTGGGGTTGGCAATGCTTTACTTTGTCTGTGTCTACATTAATACGTAAAGGAGCTTTAGAGAAACTCTGCCCAACTCACCTCAGGTATTTGAAGGCCAGAAGAGACTGTAGCTCACGAAGGCTGGGCATTGCAGGACATCACTCACCAACAACAGAGTCTGACTCCTATTTGAACTGTACTGTTCACTTTCCTAAATGGTCTAGTCTGGATTTAATGCCACATGGCATGCTCTTTCCTGTGGCTTTAATTAAGTGCTGCAAAATCATTTGCAGCCCCTCTACTGAAAGTTAATTTTATTAATTAAATTTTTGACCCCATCAGAATAGATTTCATATTTGCTCTGCTAGAATTATTTTTCACAAAACACCCTTGATTGGTGTTAATTATATTGTCTTAAATCTTTCACTGATTGCATCTGGCCATATCTTTCCAATGGCCAGCTTCGAACTCATTGTGAGGCCAACCAGCCTACAGGCCACTGTTCACCTTTTTAAATACTAATTTTTTCTTGACTCCTCCAAAACTTCTCCAGCATAAAAAAATTAACAGAAATCAGTTCTACTGATTTAAGTTCGCTTTAAGTTCGCAGGTAACTTTATAACTCTAGGAGATACAGTTTGAACCTGTCATGTCTTTAAAATATTTTATCCAAATTATACCAATATTTTACTCCCCAAAATATATTTATTGATAAAAAATTCCATGTAAAAAAATAAATAAATAAATTTAAAGTATGTGAAGATGCTATGTAAACAGGGAAAACTAAAAATACCTAACCAGAATGCAGCTAATAACAACACCATAGCCAAGAGGTCAGATTGTACTGTAAATATTTACATAGTAAACATGATTCTGTTTGTATAGCTCACAGTTCTATATATAACCTTTTGAATTCCCACATTAAGTGTAAGAAATACCCTTAAGAAAGAAAACACAGTTATAATTTATTGGCAGCAGAGAGTCCGTTTGGAAGATTGTGGGCTGGTCTGTAATTCCTTTAAGTGAATAGCAAAAGTTTCACTGAATAAACATTAAAGAATTGTCAAAATCCTAAAAAAAAGGTAAGATTTAGAGATAAATCCCACTTACCTTTTCTGAGATCCTATATAACCTATGCACAAAAATAATTAGATTTTGGCAGATAGGCAATGTACTATGTCAAAATTTCTTTTGCTGTGGTGAAAGGACTAGAAAGCAGCATAATACAGGATGCTCATTTTAGAAAAGAAAAGTCAATTACATGAAAACATGGGGGACACATTTCTGAAAAGTGTATTTTTTAAATACATGATAGTGTGAGGCCTCTTAGCATGGTAGGCAAAGTAGTAGCCTTCTGTGTGCAGGAGCTGCTTGTGTCAGAGATGCTGAGAAGGTGTCAGGGCAGGAGCAGCCCCTGGGCAGTGCAGCTGCTGGTGCTGTCACTGGGAGCTCAGCACAAG
>JANHGB010029049.1:10180-36831 GCA_026283785.1 Coracopsis vasa | reverse complement strand
ACTTCTTCCTTATATCCAGTCTAAACTTCCCCTGTTTAAGTTTTAACCCATTACCCCTTGTCCTATCACTACAGTCCCTAGCACCAGACAATCCAACAACATTATGGCTAGAATAAAGCCCCATCTTACGATTTGCTGTTCTTCACAAGTTGGAAATATTCCAGCACAACAAAATGAGTATTTTTGAAGTAATAAAAATACAGCAGCAGATTTTGGTTTGGTTCTGGTTTTCCTATAGCTACAATGCTAATTATTGTAGTAACTGGAGAAAACTGAAGCCCTCGCTCCTTTAAAGCTTTCAAAAGAAATGAATGATTTCAACAAAGCTTCCTTCAGAAAACTGTCTCACCTCCACTGCAAACCACGCACTACACACAAATTCACCCCAAAAAGACTTGAGTCCCCTATTTTACGAAGCCTTCAGGACAACCACCTCCCCCTAGACTACAGGATGATTATTTGCAAGGTAATGTTTTATCTCTCACGTAGAATATTTAACAGGATTTTAAAACCCCCACCATGAATCAAGTAAGAAGCATACCAATTTTTAATTAAAAATAAAACTCTCAAAAGTATCCCTATGGATATCTCCTACTTCCCTAACCCATGATCACAGAAGAGAAAAAACCCTCCTACAAATACAACACAGCAGCGAATTACCTATTTCCCACTGCCCTTTCTGAATCACTCCAAACATGCAAAATGTGATTTCAGCATGCACATAGCAAGTTTACAAGGACCAATATCTAACACATCATGAGAAAGCTTATTTCACTTTAAAGACAGAATTTGCTTGCAGACACCCCAAAATTTAAATTGTGAAGCATGACAAATACCTAATCCTTGATTTGAAGTCATACAGACTCAAAACTTGAACCTCCCAGTAGCAATGAATAAAAGCCACAACAGTAGTTGCTACTGCTTGGGTATTATTACACAACAAAACAGAGGCTTATAAAGTATCCCTTGGAAGTTACCTATGACCATATTATACTAATTTAATAAATTATCAGAAAGCTGTAGTAATCGATTTATAATTAATCTGCTACAGACTATAAGTACCTACATCTGTGTGAGAGTTTGTTACAAATAGCAGTTACTGCAGTTTAAAAGGTAACAAACTGGTTTGCTGACTTAGAGCCAAAGAGCTTCATTTCAGCCTCCCACCCATCACGCTGAGCATGCTTCAGTACAAATTGTGTCTTTGAACTAACACTAATCACAATTTAAGCAGGAAGCTCATGTAGAAGAAAGCATAAAGTAATGTTAATGCAGCAAATGTAACTTAGAAATATTTCATTTTGAAAGCCTATTAAAAGTAAAAAAATCTCATCATGTTTTTGTCTAGGAAACAGTTTATTTGCATTACAGAAAGTCTATAGTATCTTGCATTCAAGTAATTCTTCAAGTTAGTTTGCCTGGTACAAATCCTGCTTCTTATAAACGCCAGAACATTTAACTCTGCCAATGAATTGCATTCATGAAAAGCACAAGTTGTGAATACCAAAGACCATGTTTGTCAATGGGAAAAAACAAAACATGCTTTAAAAGATGACAAACAGCTCTTACGAAAGCCATTCCTGCCCCTTCCATTGTGGAAAAGGGAATCACTGCGGGCTCAGCATGTATTTGGCAGCTCACAGCCAAGACATGGTGTAACTTTACAAAATGCCATTTCTAAACATTTTTCCTTAAAGTTTTGATTTTTCAGTGGTCACAAGTCCAATGGTGCATGCAAGTGCAAGCTGTTTGTTAGGAATAGCATCTTATCATTCCTGCACTCTATTTTACCATATCCCCTACATCTTCTGTAGCTTCCAATACACATCTTTAGCCTAAGAACTTCTTCCACATTCCTTCACAACTCTTGTTCCCAGTCATCCCTCTTTCATTTTCTACAGCTACCCTTCACCTGGCTGTCTGCTCTTCCACCATGTCTACCTTTAAAAACCTTTTATTAAATCCTGAAAAACTGTGCATGTCTCCTTCACCGCCCCTTTAAAGGCATCATCTGGTCCCTCATTATGCAGGCTTTTTTTCTGGCTCCCTTCAACAGTATTCAAGCTCTTCGTTTGTGTGATAGGGATCATTTCTGACCTTATCACCAGAAGACAGTTTGTTGTGGTGGTTTGGGGGTGTTTTTTTAAATACAAATACAAAATATGAGAAAGGTTTTTACAAATAAAAGAAAAAAATGGCTTGGTATTTACGCTGAACCTTCTGCTACCAGCTGACAGCAGAAAGAAGTGTCAATAAAGATCCCGATTTTGAAAATAAACAAAGTCTTCTGGATATTTAAGGCCACACTCATGCATGAAACCTAAAATATAGGACACGGGTATTATAATATTCCCAGAGGAAACAGAGAAGTGCTAATGGGAGTTTAATGTTCCTAGTAATTTCTGCTCTTGAGCCAGCTGGGTGCTGTGCTCAGTCTGGTGCAGGACTTGGCTTCACACACAGAACCCGACAAAAGCAAAGGCCAGATGTTACAAGCATTCAGGATCATCACAACCAGATCCGAATGCACAGTATCTGCATATTATCTTGTGGCCACACACAACTCAAAGTGAGTATTTCTCTCCAACCTGAATTACAGGTCACCGCTGCTCTTAAATGGGGGAGCAGAGGTGATCTGGTGCCCCTACTATTCTTTATTCTGCAGATCCTGTTCATCTGGAATAAAGGAAGAAAAAAAAAATACAACCCCTATTTCTGTTAGATTATTTTTGCCACACTCAGAACTTGTATTTTTTAAAGCATTTATTTCTGACCACTTTTCCCACATTTGTATTTGACAGAGCTTCAGAAGTCTTTTTGGGCCGCTGTAGGACAAGTAGGCTTTGGAGAACATGAGAAAAACCTAGGATCATAAATGTAGAAAGAGACCATGAACATACAGAGTTCAGTCTTAAAAGCAGGAATAAGATGTCTGACATTGCTGCAATGCAAAACTGATTGGAACAAAAATGGGCTATCTACATAAAGCAAGGTGGAAAAGGAAAGGAGGGAGAAGAGAGAACAAAAGATGACTTCTTCAGGAGCATTCAGATGGACTGGACTTGGCATTTTCTTAATTATGTTTATCGTAAGAGAAGTAACACAAAACAACAGCTCTGTATAAAAGAGATGCTTCTGATGAATAAGCAGAACTTGAAATTAAACCAAACCATCTCAAATTTAACATTCTTATGGTATTTCCCAATACTGAGTCGTGTTTGGTAACACCAGGAAGGGCTTGCTGAACTGAAGATAGGAACAGAAATTCAAAATGAGAGAACAAAGCACTGCGACTGTTACAGAAGTTCAACATTTTAAAACTGTCATCCTAGATTGTCAACAGCACACAAAGCCAGTGTTAAAACCCACTTAAGACCTGAATTTTTAAGACTTCATTGTTATTTAGCTTCCATTAATTAGGTTTTGGTTTTGCAGAAGTAGGGAAGGGGATTCCACTGGATGAACCACCATATACAAATTTTATTGCATTCTCTCCTTGTTTTCTGCATCTGTGTTCAGGCAGGCAATGGACCCAACTACCACTGTCACTGGAAACAGAAAAACTGATGCAAACCATTTTATTGGTAACTAACAAAAAGCAGCCTCCTTTGGTTTACTTGATTTGCAGAAGCAAGAAAGATACAACCAAACACTCCATTTAATAAAAAGGTTTCACTCACCATGATTACTGTTCAAATCAACTCTGGTCAAAGGGGATCTTTTAATTGAACTAATTAAAATTAGTTTAATTGAAACTAAAGAAACCTAATTGGAGCCTCAAATTCCATCCACAACAAAAAGCATAGTTTAGCTAACTCAGAGTTTCTGCCATTTCAAATTGCCATAATATTGGCTTTTAAAGACAAAATATATGCCAGCATCTATATTAAGTCTTTAAGATATTAAAAGCAAATCTTTTTACCGTTACTTACTTTTCAAGAATCACCTGTCATACTCAATGTGATTCTGTCTGAAATGACACTGCACAAGTGATAACATATTTGAATTATAACAAAACCAATGGAAGATTGTTGTTCTATATTTTATTGCTTTTGATATTTCTTCAGCAATCATCACTGCAGTCTGTCTAAGCAATCCTCTGTGCACTGACATTCACAATAACGTGTTTTCATCAGGAAGTTAGATACTGTCATTAGGTTTCATGAAAGGCTATACTTTACAGTTCCTAGCCGTTTTTTTACACCTCACTGCATCACTGGGATATGAATGCAACAGTTTTTACATCTGTCAGCTTTAGTTATATTTACTTGAATATAAGCATTAATAACAGATTACTGGAAATCTGTGGAGAGATGATGAATTAGTTACGTTCTTAGTATCCAACATTGCAATGGGACCATGAGAGGAGGGTTTATCACATTCTCTGTTAAAAGAGAACCTATCCATCAGCCATAATCTACACAGCATGAGAAATTCTGTTTGTGAAGCACAGTTATTCAGGTCTCATTATTCCAGAGCTTATATTTTACACACCAGCACTTAAAAACCTTTTGATTTCCTAAAACTGGTATAAAATACTAACTTGATTGTCAACAGCTCAATAGCTTGAGATACAGGTAGAAAATGTACCTAACCTACTCTAATGCCCATTACTTTCATATTTATCTACTAGTGTACAGAGGCTCCAAATACAGGGGTTCTCCCCACTTTTACTGTCTTACACTTCAAAGCAGTTGCCTGTGATGAAAACTTACCAACAAAGGAAAGTGTTGGGGAATTGTTATTGTATACACATTTGTGCACAGAGACCACACAAACTGTCTCATTCTCACTGAGGGGCTTTGCCTCATAAGGCTCTGTAGAGACAAAATGGAATCACCTGAGGATATCTGCACACAAACCAGATGTCTTCAAGGAGGGGTATAAAAAAAGGCATGCTCTAGCACAATGACATCTTAGCTGTTAAATAATGGATATACATATACTGAAGGGGGGGAAACGTATCTTAAAAGACTGGCAGTTATGACTATGATAAATAGCCTCCAAATTCTACAGCTCAGTTAGATTCAAGCCCCAAACCTCCCCCTTCCATAACCTCAGATATTTTAAAGCAAACTTAGCTTCCGCTTTATTTAAACATACACACATTACATACATTTATATAATGCTCTTTATTAAGAGCAATTTTCTTACGTATCTATTTCAAAACAGTGTATTAACACTAAAAAGCTCACAGAGAAGGAATGTGAAAAGCTTGGGAAAAGAGATATGAATAAATGTTGTCTTAAGGCTCTTGAAATCTCAACCAATTAAGCACCAATTGTCAGAGCGTGCACAAGCTGCTTTGTAAGCTCCTCACAGATATGAAAAGCCTCCTCATTTATTCATGTCATTGGTGAGCCGTACGCCAGGGACAGCTGCAGTTAGGTACCCCACGCTCAGCAGCAAGTGTCATTTCTATATAGGCTAATTCCTAAAGATGTTCAAAAGAACAAAGGAATATTTTGACCCAATAAGGAGAAAGAGGCATGACAAGTTGAACATCAAACCAAGAAACATCTCTTTAATGCATACCCGAATAGCTGTGGCTTTTTCCCTCTGCAGTTGCACTGCTGCCTCTAATAGTAAAAGTAATGGTCATTGATTAGTCCACACAGATAGTAATAAGGCAAATCAAAATGAAGCATGAATATACCTAGCTGACAAAAGGCTTTACAAGCATAAAAATAAATCATCTGAAAGATCAAACCAGTGGGAACTGCTTTCTACATGTAGCCTGAGAAGTATCACAAGAAAAGGCAGCTTTCTTTAAACTTCATCTCTCATTCAGCCACCCACACTGCTGCTGAGCTCCGCAGGACCACGTCTGCTCCCACAGCACCCCTGTTGGGGTTGCAGTACAGGTTTCTCTCTGCCAAGCTCACTGCCTACCCAGTAACAGTACAGCAACCTACACGTGAAAAAGGCAGCGTTGGTTTAAGGACCTGCCACTGCATCACTCTCCCTGTACTGGAAATGAGCTTTGCACTAGACGTGAGCCAGCCATCAGAAACCCACCCTGCTCCAGTGTTCTGCCTCTCTTACTGAAGGAGCAATGAATGCCAGAAAAGTGTCTCCAAAGAAAGAGATCTGTGAGGCAGTCTGCTTCTCATTCATGTCATCTGTCCATCTGTGAATTGGGCAGTATTGAAGAGGAATGAGATCTCACTCAAACCTGGTTAAGACAAGTCTGAAGGAGTCAAGCAGACACCCTTAGCAATTAACTTTGATTCTCTGTAACTGAGACCCTAATCCAAATAGAGCAAGATTATTCAAAACCCTTAATCTGAAAGCTTTTCTTCATACAAAGATAAAACTGCTTTAAAACAGACACAAGAAAACAGACACGTCTGCTTTGGTACTGGCAACATCTGATGTTCTCTGCAAGTCTTTACACAGCAGTAGCCCCACATGGTCGGTCTAAATTCACACTTAGGCTCAAACTCCATGGCTAACTCTCTAACTGCCAAAGGGATCTTGAAGCAAGATTAATTCTGCATAAAAACTATGTTATAACATTTCATCTTTCAGGGATAAGGAATTTGGGAGGAAACTCAAAAATAGATCAGATACCTAAATAGCATCTTTCTGCTTATGAAGGAAGATGCTATCAGGACAAGTTTATTGGCTAACTACAGTGCCCAATACAATTCAATTCTTAGTCACATTTACTAAACATATCACTATCAGTGCAACAGAAACCACATCAGCTTATTTCACCATAGCAGTGATATATAGTGTCTAAAAAGCTGAATCAATCCTGCAACACTAGCTAAGAATTAGTTTTATGAGCAGTTCCCTGCACCAGCTACTAAGAAGGAGAAAAATGACTGCTACTGCTGAACCCAGGGCACCATTGTGTTACTTAATGGTATTCATGTTATCCCGAATGTAAAATAGTAAATACTGTGGTTTGCTGCTTAATTTAAGGAATGGGGGGGGGACGGAAAGGACACAGGAACAACTTTAATTTTAAAATCTAAGGATAAGATTCGTTCCCTTTGCTATTTTCAAGCACCTCTTTCCCCTGGGCAGTAATTCCTGTTTACTCCTCTCTATCTTGGAGGAGGGAGAAAAGAAAAAAGGAAAGAATCTTTAGGGACGTGCTGCCAAGAAGCTGGGAATCTCAAAAGCTACATTAATCAAGGAAAATCTCTGCTTTCAACACTTCACAACTTTCACACTGAAAAAAGCATCAAGAGAATGAAAAAAGCACTCTTCCTGAGAATACTGAAGTGTGTTAAGACATATTTGTAAGAACAAAAAATCTACAAGGAATAATATTCACAGCTAAACCATTTTCCTTATGTCATATTCACTCTTAAGAACAAAACAGTCCCTGGAAGACTGACATGGTGGTCAGCTGTCAAAAGGAAATCTAATTTAGCAATAACAATAGGCAAGGTATGTCAGACTAAGTACTCAGTGAAAACCATGAAGACCTCCTTGAATGAAATGCTTTTAACAGAAGCTGTATCTGTAGTACAGTTTTAGAACTTCATCTCTGCAAAGAAAGCAGTACTATGGAATAATTTCTTTTTAAAATACATAAATCATTACAATTACCATTTGGATTTTCTTTTGAAAGTTACCATTTTTCCTCTATTTTTTCATATACCTTTCTAAATGGTATATTCCTATTCCAAAAATAAAGCAACCATGTAGACAGTCCTGAGCACATTCAGTTGTCTGATCACAGCAGCTGCTTTGTTTCTCTTTTGCAGAAGATAGCACAAAGGTACCAGCTGGGCTCTGTAAGCAGCTCAGCTCATTTGCTGATGTTTACTTGATAATTTTTATATTTATTTCCTAAACCACCTTTCTTTGGCTAAATGGTACTTAATGGTACCAAGGCACTTAAGCTCCTTAATACACTCATGGAGCTGAAACAGCAGAAGATGCTTACTAAGTCACTGGATCACTCATAAAGGCCTATGCTACAGAAGTTACTCTTGGAAAACAATCAAGTTTTAAGTGGTAGACACACCTTGCGAAGCCTGGGGCATTTCACTGATTTAACACCCACAAGCAAAACAAAAAAGCCTTTAAAACACAAAAAAACAATTACGAGTTTAATTCCAAGAGCACCCAAAACTGGACTGTGACCTAGGAAGCCAGGGCTTGAAATGGTGAGCAAATGTTTCCTTATTGAAGCTACCACACTCACAGCTGGAGAAGGAAGCGTGTGTATTTTACTAGAAAGAGGCCAGAACCAAAGACCTATCTGACTTGTACCATCATGTTCTCCTGGCAGAGGAGTTGACAGCAGCTCATCAGCCAACCCGTGAGCCAGCTGACAGGGTACCAGCTTAAGAGCATCCCAACTCCTGACCTACCTCAGTGTTTCTGGAAGCCAAACAGCAACATTGCTGATAGGAGAAGTAAAATCTCTCATGTCCTGGTCCTTGTTGGTCAAGCAATCTCAAAGTAGTTTTTAACAAAATACAAACATCTGTTGGTAATCAGCACTAATCAGATCTGAAAAAAACAACTCCACAGGGAGTTAAAGAGGTGTTAGTTGCCATGTTATTTAACATGTTACCATAGTCTACAGGAATTTCAGATTTAAGGGAAGAGTGAGACAGGGATAACTTGTCTAACATGTTGCTTTTTCAATTAAACTGGATAGGAAGACCAACCTCTTCTGATATTCAGGTTGCATTCCTGCTTTCAGTCTTGTTTCCACAGGTCTTTTTTCAGATGAATGCAGTTCAACCTTATTGAAGCATTTAATCAGCTCTAAAAGCATTCAACTGAAAATACATAACATGAAGTAAGGTGACTATGCTTTACAATGCAATATATGAACACAAGGACTGAATAATCCTATCAACTAGAACTTTTGGGGAGAGAAAGAGGGAATTTAGAGAAGGAAAAGGAAACTGACGGAGAGCAGAGGAGGAGCTGACTGAAGATGTCACAGGTTTCTGCCCTGCAAATACTGACACCATTTCATTGTGCACATGAACTTTCATAACACCACTACCTTCAATATGAAAATCTGAAGATAACAGTCAGAGGATATTACAGTACTTTCCAATTAAGACAAAAGATTTCTCAGGACATTTGTCATTAGGGATTGATGTTTACTCTTTCACTTCAAAGCAAAAACCTTCTAAAGTCAAAATAAGGCTTCTGTAATATAGTAGTATTAACTCTACAAAACAAACCAAAACCACCACATATTATAGCCAACTAGTTTCAACATATTCTTCTAAATTACTGTAAAAAAATAATCAAGAAAAACTAAAACATTTCTGTGACCCTATCCCAAAAAAACAGCCACCAAACTTTTTGTTTCAAATCCACCTTCAGTCAGTAAATCTTTACTCACTGATGTATAAAGAGTGCCTGCATTAACAGGCATGCAGTTATTCATGTGGTTTTCATCTTGGGTAGAAAGAGACCATAAGAATTTCTCAGTCCCCAAAAATAACTGAGTGACACATTTTAAATAAACCTTCAGAGAACAATGACCCGAAGTACTTCACAAGTAATCATGATGCACACCTGGTATTGTGTGAAAAGTACAGATATTCTCCATGCAAGCCTCAGCTTTTCAACTCTACAATAGCAATTGTTCAGGAAAAAGAGGAGAACTGAACAAAAATGCAAAAAGAAGGGGAAAAGGCAAGATAATTACATACAACCAAAAATTTTAGTTCTAATAATGCAAGCTTACAAAGAACTACATCTTCCTGCTCATAAAGCTACAGAAATGAGTGACAGGTTGAAAAAAAATCTAGAAATGAAATTGTATTTGGATGTACTTGTCTATATACATGGTAGGAAATCTGTGCCCTGTGCGGTTCAAAGCTACCTTTTTAATGTTCCAATTTTGGAGCCCACAGATACAATTAGTTCAAACCTTCCACTAATGACCAAACCATCGCTTCCCCCATTTCAACAAAACATCTGAATACTTAACATTCAAGTTCAGCATATATTTAAGATAAACATACATATATTTGAGAAGAATTGTTCATGGTACTTTATAGAGAGGAGAATGCTGAAGAGTGTTTGAATTAAATAGCTCCACTGGATATTACTTTTTCTTCTGAACTTTATATAGATCCATAATGGAGAAGGGACATGACAAGAAGCTAATACCATAAATCCGCAGCACACAGAAGCGTGAACAAGATGTTAAGATCAATAGAACTGGGGTTTCCTACAGGTGGATTGCAGGAGTGCAAACATGCATAGCAACTTTCCAAAACGTTATCTAAAGCATTTTCCAGAAAACCTACACTAATAGATCACTGTGTAGGCAAAGGAGCTCCTCAAATTTTATGCAATTCCAAAATGTAATAATGCAGGGGTCCTAATATTATCACATACACAGATTTGTTTTTATTGAAGGGTAAAATGAACAGCTGAGGCCATTAAGAGCAGAAATGGACAGTCTCCTCTCCAGCAAGTTCATTTTGTCTATGAGTA
Organism: Coracopsis vasa; assembly: GCA_026283785.1. Classification (NCBI taxonomy): domain Eukaryota; kingdom Metazoa; phylum Chordata; class Aves; order Psittaciformes; family Psittacidae; genus Coracopsis; species Coracopsis vasa. The sequence continues at coordinate 26,391 of JANHGB010029049.1, read as the reverse complement.
TGGATAACACCAGATGTTTCCTAATGCTGTACAAACAGGAGTCGTTAAAATTTAGTGCTGTGAAAATCAGACACCTTTCTAGAATACTTAATATGCAAAGACACAAGATTCAGCCTACATCTAAACATCAAATTAGACTCAAACTCCTATTAGAAAATTGAAATATGTCAATTAGCTAGAATTCTATCACTAAAATAGAGCTGAACATGGAACAAAATTACCGCTCCTTTATGACATCTTATTTAGAAACAAACAAACAAAAAAGGCAGTGTAAAAATCACTATTACCGCCTTGATTTAGATTTACTTTTTAGTAAATCTAGTTCTGAGGCAAAGTAACTCAATTTTACTGACTTGACACTTTCCAGTAAGACAGAATTAAGACCTGTGACTTCCAGGAAGGACACTGAACATCTAGAGCTAGACAGGAGATGAGGTGTTCAGGTGAAAGGCTTATCAATCATTTTTTTTTCTTATATCCCTAGACACAGGACATGGGCAAAAAGTCAGGAAGAGGGAAGTCTGGTCCTCTTTGACAAAGAAATTACTTAATTTCCATCCCTTCCAAAAGACACAGGAATGGCAAAACTGAACTACTATCAGCACCACCATCCCACTCCAAAAAAAGCAAAAGGCACAGCTACAGCCCTAACACCCCACACTCCCCTGTCCAAAGGACTAACTCACAGCATTGTGGCAACTATGGACATTCTTCCATCTTCCCAAAACACACAAAAAACCTTCCCTCTTGCAAGTCATCATTCCTGCGTTTCTCCTGAGAGAGGTTTCACATCAAATATTCAAAGCTGTAACTGTACAGCTCACAAATTCCTCTGTAGATCAGTCCCAAAGAAACACCAGTAGCCCCACACTGACTCACCATCCTGTGTTCTCAGTAACTGACAACCCAAAAGGTTTTTGCACTGTACCTAAGCAGCTGTTATCTAAGGTAGCTTGTACACAGTGGGTACAGACATGGTTGAGAAAGCTCTAGCCAAGCCCTAGAAGTAAGCAACTTTGTCATGTCCCTTTTACTATGGAACATTCCAACACAAGCCTGGGTAAGCGGAGCCAAAGCTCATGGTCTCTGTAGTGAAATACAAAAAGGTCACCTTTAGTGAATTAAACGCACAATAAATCAGGCAGCAAAGCTGCGCAGTCACTGCAACCTGTTTAACTGCCCACCGTATGTAACAGTTGAAGAGGGAGGGGGGGAATCTACACACTACATATTGCAGCAGAATTTTGTGCTATTCATCCCCCCTGTTGTGTATTCTACCAATATACAATTTCTGGAATTACTACAATGATTTTACTACCTGTCCCCATGAGATAGTTTCCATGTTAACTAAACTCCTCTAATCGGTTTTCAGACGTTTTAACCAAGAGGCTTCAGCAGCATTCCTAATTTTGCACACACAAAACCCAGACAGCAGCCACATCCCAAACTACAGTTTGCCTAAGAAAAAAGCCAATGTGAGACAAACATAAAGCTGTTGTGCATAATCATAAATAAGACCCCTCCTTGTTCTGTTGTTAAAAGCCTTGGTGTTTTGAATCTCTTTATCCATTATTAAAAAACTTACATCTCTTGGCTAACTTTAATAGCTCTTACGTTGAAAAAGTAAAGTTATTTTCTTGTTATTCCAACAAGCGCAGCACTAATCTATTTTGCCTTAATAATAAAGTAGTTGGGAAGACATTGTTCTAAGTAGAGCAGGACAGGCTGACAAGCAGGCATACAGCTGAAAGTTGCCTCATCCCAGTCTCCACAACCAACCAGCTACTTCAATCTCCAGGTTTTTTTATGCATCATACAGGATCCTTTTGATTTGAACCTATTAGTCTGCTGAAGACAACAAATACAATTTCCATATGACTGCAGGAGTCACTCTGTCTCAGAGAATCACAGTACTTCTTAGAATCCTTGATGCCAAGGAACCAGGGTTATTATTACTGCTTCCTTGCAGAAAGCTCTTATTATCAGGTCTGTCATTATCTTAGAGCGAAATCCAATCCTGGCTAACTCCTTGACAAGACATTTAAAACATCCAAACACTTGCAGAAACTCTTCTTATACTTTCCGCATCCAGGTAAGTCGAGGTCTTGTACTGATCTTGTACTTTGTTGTTTTAATTTTCTACTGAAAAGCTAACACAAAATCTTCCTCCTTGAAATTTTCCTGCAGAGACTACAGTTGCCAGGGTATTTTGCATAAATATTTCATATCCATCAAACTTGTATTACATTGTTTTGGGTTTTTGCAGCTCAGCTATTGTTCAACACTAATAACTTTTACTACACGTCTGCATAAATGCACTTATTCAAATGACTTCTCATTTGCAGTTTTCAGGATCTCAATTTTTCACCGATCAGTGCATTTCCATGAATGAATCCTCTATAGCTCTCTGAGTTTTGGAACCCTCAAACTGTCCCAGACCTACTGGGATGGTCATTGTTCACATGCAGGAACACAGATCCCCTGACCAGTGAAGATCATTTGAATTGAATAAAGGGATAAAGGACTGGAGTCCTCACCATTCATCTCTCAGATTTTTCCTGAAGTAGTCAGCTTCCAACTGTAAATACCTTTGAAAGTCAGGGGGATTTATGAACAAAATCCTCAAAATACTAGCCAAAAACAATTATTTTACCAATGCCAAGCAGGAAGTCAGTAAGGAGCAAGAGCCAGGAACTGTGCTCTTATCTGCTGAACTTAAATCTTCTACTTTCACCCCAACCTTTACTTTCTGCTTCAGTCCCACTGTGCTATTTGCAGCTCCATTTTAAAGACGAGAAATAATCTTAATTCTCCAACAGCTGTCTGTCACATTTGATTAATGCATTCCAGAATCCAGGTTAGACTTAACCAAAGAAGAAATTTCTCTACAGCTGAGTTAAAACCTCTTTTGGAAAGGTTTTATGAGAATTATAAGAGAGAAGCGGAACACTCAAAACCCCTTCAGGTACCAGCAGTGCTCATAGGGAAGCCATATTATGGAAGAAACTTATTTAACTTTTAGTGGTAGAGTTGAAGTATCTGTGAGCAGCTTTAACCCATTCCCTTCTCACACAAAATACAGTCCATCAATTTAAACTTGGGCTGTAAGTTAGGTTTAAGTCTTACCTGTGGCAGCAAATGGAGGAAAGTACAACCTAAACCATGGCTAGCATCAGTATGTCCAAATGTTCTACTTCAGAGTTACATGTATACTCTCAAATGTAATGTATGAAAAATTTGGCTGAACAAGGAGGTTTCTTACTACATTTATACAAAGCATATATATATGGAATAAGGTGAATTTCTTCTCCCTAATACACATCTAAATTAACTATTTGCAACTAATGGTATGAAATAAGAATGAAAACATAAATCTGAGCTGCAATGAAAGAAAACTAAGGGGTTGGAGGAAAAGAGGAAAAGCAGTGTGGGGGGCTGGAGGCAGGGTAATGAGAAAATAAACCACCAGCATAAAACTTAAAGATCCTTCAGGGAAAAGAGCCGCATAAATCTGTCCAAAAGAGTCAGAGACCGCAGAGAGAAAACAGTATAAAAGAAGATTCAGATGTGAAGTGACAGAGAATGTTTCCACCCGGCATAGGTACTGAAGCACTTTAAACCATCTAAGTCACATCCACAATATAGCTACACAAAGTTAAGATGTAAAAAATTATACACCTGCTAGTGACAGAAAAAGAGTTTCAAACCATTTTAAGTATGAAAGAGAGAATTTGGTAGGACAACAACCAGGACTGATCAGGTATTTACCCCTTGAACTGCACAGGGAGACTGTCAGAATATGGCAAAGAACAGTACAGTCTGAAGGGTAAGAATTACTAGAATGGAGTCAGCAGTCTAATTGTTTCTTTCAAACAGCATTTGTTCAGAGGCTGGCACACATCCCAGATCAATAAATGAAGGTAACTCCAGGACAGAGTACAATGGTCACATAAGAATATAACAGAAATCATTTAGTGATGAACAACACAGTTGGTTTAGATGTGGTGCAGCTTTAGAAATTCTACCCACTGAATACCCTGGCACACATTTTAATCTATTACCATTCCTTGAATAAACTATAAACCCCAAGGTGCTTTTCCCCTTTTGAGTGACACAAAACAAAACAAACACTTCATGCTGTAAGATAACGAGGTTCTGTATGAAACTGATCTAAAGCCAGCAGAAGCCTGTGGAAAGACATCATTGACTTTGAGATGAGTAGGGGTGGAGCCAATAGAAACAGATCTCTAATGAAATTAAATTAAGCCTGAAAGCTTCATTTCTAGAGATAGCAGTCAGTCCCCTTTCTTTGGGGCTGCTGACATTATGGTGAAAGATGTCAGAGATGCAAACAACAGTACATCTGTGACATGATGAGAATTCAACATACAGTTCTACTTAACATTAAAGGAGTGTTATGACCATATTTTTAATACACCAGAAAGTTGAATAAAAACAATCTAAAAGCACAGCACACCTGAATTGAATAACCCTATACAAACACCACCTACAGAACACTGAGTTTCAACTACACTGAACTTCAGTATCTGAAACATTTCATCCCCATCTGTAACCCCGCCATCTTCTCAAACATCTCTTTCCAGGCATCTTTTCTCCCCTGGGTTGTCTTTCAGTTACTGTGATATTGAGTTTGCTGCCACACTGGTTTTGGCTGTAATAATTATCTTCATAGTAGCTAGTACGAGGCTGTGTTTTGGATTTGTGCTGGAAACAGCCTTGATAATTCAGGGGTGTTTTAGTTATTGCTGAGCAGAGCTTACACAGAGTCAGGGCCTTTTCTGCTCCTCACCCCACCACCGAAGAGACAGGGGATGCACAACAAGCTGGGACAGCATACAGCCAGGACTGCTGATCCCAACTGACCCAAGGGACATTCCAGATTATAGGGTGTCACGCTCAGCATATAAAGCTGGGGGAAGAAGGAGGAAAGGGGGGATGCTCCAAGTAGTGGCATTTGTCTTCAAAAGTCACTGTTAGGCATGATGAAGCCCTGCTCTCCTGGGGATGGCTGAACACCTGCCTGACTGTGGGAAGTGGTGAATGAATTCCTTGGCTTGCTTTGCTTGTGCACGCAGCTCTTGCTTTACCCATTGAACTGTCTTTATCTCAACCCATGAGGTTTCTCACTTAATCCTTCTGACTCTCTCCCCATCCCACCAGGAGAGAATGAGCAAGTGGCTCTGAAGTGCCTGCTGGGTTAAGCCACAACAGCTGGACTGGCTTTACTAAAGGTACTTGTAAATCTTAAATGTAGTTACATCAGGATTTCAGTTGGAGAGAATCCTCCTCCCACAAGACAGACCGGGGTGCCTTGGTATTACGAAACAAACCCCTTATTTTCAACCTTCATTTTAAACAGCTTAACCTAAATAGTATTTAATAGTTAAAGTCAGCATTTAAGTACAAGCTTATTGAAGGCTAAGAACTTTCCTGGGGGGAAAAAAGGCTTTATAATAAACTGATTCCCATTACATTAAAAGTATACTGTTCCTCAATGCAAAGTACAACATCCATCTCCTGTTAAGCGGTAAGTAAAAAGGCTGTTAATCAGGAAAGCATTTTTAAAACACACAGAATAACTCTAAAACAAAAAATACTGTGAAGTTTAACTCTATCGGGTATTTTCTCCTCCCCCAGACTGTTAATAAACATTTTCTTGGAAGTCCCAGGAGGACATCCTACTCTTTCATACCTCAGCACCTGAAGACACACACTTAAGGCAGTGATTATGACCACAAAGGGGGACAAAATGTGTCACCTTGTTCCAGGGTGAGCAGAGTCCTACAGTGAGGTATCACACTGGGTGAGCACTCTTCAGAGAGAAGTTCTCAGGTAACTTTGAAAACCCATTAATTCATCCAACTTCCTTTTCTTCTACCAATGCTTTTAAGTTGTCCAAGGGCTACTTGGAGGTTTAGTGACTTCCTTTCTTATAATATAAAACACTTGAGCAACAATGGTTGCTAGGGCAGCATTGATTTATCAATATGCTACCTCAATATATTAACACTCGACCCTTTTTGCCCAATTTTGTGCAATTACAGGCAAGTTCCCTTGAAGGGAGCTAGAAGCAATCAAACACCTAGAAGCAATCAAGACCTAGAGTGATAAGCACAAAATGGAACTAAAAAGGTTGCTCTATCAAACAGGTTACCCTGCCCAAAGGGGAAGGGCTGCAGGACTTACTGCCGTGAAGCTGCCAACAAAGAGTGCAAAGATGGTTAAGCGTCAGCACTGCCAACAGCCATGAAAATCAGCTGCTTGCACAGAAAGCTGTGCACTGCTGTCAGCATAAAAACCTGGTTATGATCTTAAGGAGATGATGCCCCCCAATTCACAGGACCTCAATTATCTGAGGTCCTCTTCCAAACTTGTGCGGCATTGATCTGTGAGTTTGAAGAAAAGATTGAGACATTAACAAACAGTGTGAATACATCAGGTCTGTGATTTCGGAATGGATGCCAAAGATACATTAATACAGGGCAGGAGAGGCCAACTTACACAACTTGGGAGCATCAGGGACCTCCCAGAATGCTGAACTGAATGCAGCCTCATTAACATCCACTTGTACAACCTCATTCATGCATGTAAAAAGTTCCACCTAAAGCAAGACTTTTCATGCTCCACAGTTCTTGCTGACGGATTCCTCTAGAATTTCACAGACTGTAATTTAACAAAATTTGCAAAATAACAGCACTAAGAAAATTGCAACGCTGTACACCAGAGGTATAGTTACTCAATTTAAACTAACCCTCCAGGGCCTTTCCAAGACAAATTTTCAGTCATTTAGGTCAAATCTCCTGGTATACTAAAACAGTAATAAAGACGAGCTTATAGATGACTATGCAGAGTCCTACGTAAGGCTACACAGAGTCATACCCTGGAAAGAATGTGAGCAGAAAAAGGAGTCAGGAAGTAACGGCTGAATTTCAGAACCGTGTTTTGCTTGCTCCTACACTAAACCAAATGAAAAAAAACCCCAAGTTTCCATTACTCTCAGAAATCCAGGGAAGACAGAATATTGAATATTGTATTAATCGAGTAACAAATGCTACACTTCGACATAAGAAGTCTTGGTTCACAAAAGCAGCAGGGAACTTTTTGAAGATAAGAGGCAGAGAATTGGTATAATGGCTATGGGACCCACACACACTAATTCAGGCAGTAAAATGCTATAACACGAACAAAATCCATCTCAACTCTGTTTCCATATAGCCAACTACACAGAAACCATGCTAGAATTCACAATCCATCTACTTTTTTATGGAAGTTAAAGCTGTACACAGTAACTCTAATAAGCAGACATTTAAAAAATAAAGGGTGCTGCATCCCCAAGGGTATCTTGAAAAGTGTTTTCAATCATTTCCAGTTTTACTTATAAGGCTGTTGCCACTATATTATATTCTGCAAATAATATTTACTCCTAGGTAAACTATACAGTATAATTGAGTTTGTCAACATGCAATAGCATCATCTTTATTGCTACTGCAAATAAGAACATAAAAAGGTTTAAGCCAAAGGGAAACATTCGAACATTTAAATGACACTTTCATCTTAAAAAGCAGTTCTATTCCCAGCACTTCACTCTAGCTATACTTTTTAAAAAACACCACTCTGGTCTATTAATTTAATTGAGACTTTAGTAAATTACTAATCTAAAACAGTAGTGCATATTAAAAGACACTCAAACAGCTGAATCTGGCCCCCATGTCAAGGTTACAAGCAACATGAACCATAACCATGAGCTGAATTCTGTATTCAATTTCCCAGTTTTGATTGCGATGGGTTTTTAATTGAGTTGCCTTTAAGGAGTCAACTATATTTCCTAGAATTAAACAGAAGCAGTAGTAAGGTCAGGATGACAGAACTAGTTACATGCACTAGTTCTTTCTATTCATCCTGCTCTTAAGAGACTTCAAACATGGGATAACATCCCTTTTCCAACGCCACAAATCAAAATACTGTGTACCATGAAGAAAGCTGAACTGGTTTTGTTCTCCACCCTACCCCTACACCCCTCCAAAAGAAGGGGCATTTTAAGCCATTTCAGATTTTATTCACTTCCCAAAATTGTGCAATGTATTTAGCACAAAGGTTTTTCCTTTTTCCTTCATAAATCGGAGCCTTTATAGCCTAGAAAAGAGACTCAAGGTCCACACTGGCTCTCCTTTTCTGTGCTGTACCTGGTGTGCTTGTAGCTAATAGTGTAACTTTCAGAACCAATTTTAAAAGGGAGACTTAAGACATTAAGTTTTAAAGCCACAAGATAGGGATTCCTACAGTTTATGAACATCACTGGTAACTTGCTCTTCATCATTTCTTTAAGCAGGGTTAAAGTAGTTAAATTGATGGTGTAAATATGAACCAAAACGAACCAGCTGCTTATTCTTGATCTGACATAGGAGATTTGCAACAGACAGGATATACTTCCTATCCAGGTGTCATTAGATACATGAATATAACTTATATTAACAAAGTTCCACACTCCAAATAACATTTTTAACACCTGCGAATATCATTCTTACACCACAAGCTATAAAATGCATGTAACTCTTGCCTTTTTTCTGTTGTTTTTTTAAAGTGATTCCAGTAATCAAGTGCTAAAGAAGAAAGCCACAGAACAACTAAATTAGCTTAAGGAGGGTCAACAAAAAACACTCCATGCAAACCAACCTCATGCCTGGTTAAAACCTCCCCACACCAATACTGTGAGTAGAACACCACAAACCTTTCTGCAAGATGTGATTACATACATTAGATTCTCTCTCACACATTTCTAAAGAGAAGCAATGCAGGTAAATGGAACAATTACAAGCAAAGAAACTGTAAGAAGAGACAGTCTCATTTGTATTCACACCTTAAAACACTAAAATCCTCCCTTGTTAAAGACACTCATTCTGCTCCTGTAGATCCACTCTAGACCGCTATCAAACATTGTACCAGCAAATCCAATACCTTGCAGTTGCAGCAGCAGGAACCAAGAGTTCCTATGAAACTTAGTTTATGCACACCTATTGTACCTAGTATTGATTCTGATGCTACTCAGAAACCTTTTCCCCCCAATAATACAACATAAAATTAAAAGCCAATTTTGCTACTTCTGTACAACTGTAAAACCATATCTGTAAAACAATTAGGAAGGAAGCATAAGAAGTGAACTTTACATATCATTTGCCAAGTGCAGATTTCCAAATACACTGAGATTCCATTTTCACAACAATAGAATCTAAGAAAGAAGGTAGGAAGCTCAGATTTATTTTAAGCAAATCTATTGAAACCAGTGCAGCATCACAAAAAAATATACTGTTTGCCACTTAGCTGCCCATTCTTCAAGCACTGATGTACTTGCTTGCTTATCTTTAGATATCCAAGTAGTTCCCTTGGGATAAGTGCATAAATTTTACACTGCCAGCACCTGGGGAGTTCACTTCCCATCCTTAGCCCTTTGCTTGTCACCACAGATTACTCTTCTCTCTCTACTGGCTTAACTGCAATATTAACTTTGAAGCCTGTTTGAACATCTATTTAAAAATATAAACGGGGGCAGAGGGAGAAGAAAACATCTTCCTTATGTTGGGTGGTACATATATAAAATGGAGAGCAGGAATAGAAGTAATACCACATTTTAAAGAAACTGAAATACATTTTTAAGAATCAGTAATGGCATGTTGTGCTTTGAAAAGACAAATTATCCCAGGGCCAAAACAGGATCTCAATGTGACTGTGCACTAATGAGTTCATTTACATGTCTTAGAAAATTGCATGTACCACCAACTCAAATCAACTTCAGTCCCAACAGAGTTTAACAAAAACAATTAATTTTCTTTTCTCAAAATAAACAATACATTCATCCACCAGCAATCCATTCCTTGCATAAAGAAGTTGTAAAATTAAGAATTGTATTGAGTCGTCTTCTATTTTTTTTGATCAAGTTATGATAGATCAAAGTATTGCCTGCCAATCAAAAGCAAGTCCATTAACCTTAAGGTCTGGAGAGGTTTCATCTTTGCTTCAGATCAACAACCTCAGCAGTTATTGAAAAGCCACTGAAAGCTTTGCTGTTTCTTCAGGGGGAAGGGGGGAAAGAAAAAAGCAAAACCAAACCCCACACAAGAAACCCACAATTTGTGATCTCTAAGAGTTTGATCCTGGTCTTTACAAATCTCATGTTCCTTGCTTTCCAATAAAAATCAAATTTGAGACATTTAAGTATGTCAGCAACTTCTGTAGCTTTGGTCCTGCACAGCTACTTTCCACAGCCTCTGAAGGGAGCAGAGACCAGTTAGCTCCTCTGAGATGCTCCAAGTTGCACACTGCATCAGCTTTTCCCTCCTTCTGAATAAGAATGGAGCCAAGGACAATTAGTAAACTCACCAGGCTAAGTTAGGTGCCTACAAAAAGGACAAAGCATTGAGAGTGTTGATCAAAAGATACTGACATGATAGGTGAGAGAATCAAAACAGCCATGATGATAGGATAAATATAGTTACTGTCCTTTAGCAAGATCCTGTACGTAAACCAAGCTTTTCCCCCCTCTATGCTGATGCCTTTCTCCTTTGAGCCAAAGAACAGGGAGGGAAAACCAGCAACACAAGATCCTCCTCAGCCATTCTCGAAGTACAGCGTGTGCAGGCACACACCCAGCTCTGGTTTTAAAAAAACCCCACACAAACAGCAAAATAGATTTACTTCAGCAGCAGCAAAAGCCCCATTTAACTCATCTCTTCAAAACAACTTAGAAAATCTCATTGTTTAGACAGCTTATCATAAAACTCAGACAATTTCCCCTGCCATAATGAAATTATAGATTGGTTTACAAAAACATTAAGTATAGAACTATAAAAGTTTACCATTTTGCATTTAATGAAATGCTACATCTTCAGTCTTGGAATGATTTATGCATCTACTCCACGTGATACAGGTGAGGCACTCAACTGCAAGGGCTGTTAGCAGAGGTAGCAACATTTGGTGTAAGCCAATATTGATTTGAAACACATAGTTGTTAAAATAGTTAGAAGTGGGTTTCCTTTACATCTAAGATCACTTTCAGGCATAAACCACGTTTTATTAACACAAACCTCCTACATTAAGTTAGATGTGCTGTCAAACCACAGCAATAGCATCTTTTTTGTTCATTTTGACTTTCAAGTTTTCTATCAGTGATAACACTTGATGATTCTTATATTCCAACTATGAACATAAACAGGAGTCATATTTCTCAGCCCTGATTGTCATTATTTAGTTCTAAGCGCCCACTTTTTCACCTTCAGATGTGAGAGCACTTCGCTGAAGTACTTGATGGAATGTACAACAGAAAAGTAGAAAGCAAGACCATGGGAAAAAGAAGGGGTGAAGGGGAAGGACAAAAGAACCCCTAAATCTTTTGCTGTAACTTCCCCCCCACGCCCACCCCCATGTTTCAGTCAGGTAGCAGCATGTCGTGCCTCCTGTATTATAGATTTCTGTAATACACTGTGCTCAAAGCAAGTCAGTGAAACACCTGAACATGTTCATAAATTACTATCTTTAACAGTCACTTGACCTTCAGAGGCTTCACATTCTCCCCTTTAGTACTACAACAAAGCTATTTTCCCCAGTTACTTTTACACAGAAAAAAAGAAAGTGTTTTCCACTGAAATTTCTATTGTCTAGACCTCTTTTTAGTTATTTTTCTGCTTTATAATTCCTGTCACAAAATCAGTTCTAGACAGGACCACAATAAATTTGAGTTAATAAAATGAATCCCTTTCTTATATTCAATAATTTTGAAGGGAAGAATTCTTATGCTATTGACATGCTACAGGCACATGTTAAGAACAAGATTAACCGAAGATAAAGAAACTGAGTTAGCATTAATCCAGTCCTTTCTGATGCTTGCTCCCTTGGTACTAGGTACTGGTTTTCCAAAGCCCAAGTGCTCTTCTACCAATTTTAGTGCCATTTATCAATGGAAGGGCATTAACATGAAGAAAAAATATGGAAAGGCTCAAGTACTTTCGATAACCCTGATGTCTGCAGCAAATACAGTGAAGAAGGAAACTCCCACACCTCTTGTCCCTGAGTGTCAGTCCATAAATCACAGAAAACTGATACTGCTGGCATTTAAGCAGCAAATATGAAGAAACAGATCAAACTTCAAAACCAGAACAAAAACAATTAGAGCCTCAGTTATTTTTCTGCATGATGGTAGCAAGCTAGATAACAGATATATAAGGACAGATTCTACAAAAGCTATTCAGATGCTACATGAAAAAGCCATGTAGTGCTTCGGCATTCCTTGGCTAGCACATGTATGCCAGAACCTGGAGCCAACACATGAACTATGTTTTTGTAGTTGCCCCCTAGCCATCACCGTTTTCCAGCTGGACAACGAGGTACCACACACCCCTAAGTCAGCTGAGGCCTGTGATGTCTCTTGAATCTGCTCTGAAACACTTTGATATCAAGATAATCCTATCCATCAAACAAAGCAAGGATCACCAAAACACAAGAAACACCATCAAACAAAACTTTAAAATCTTCATTTCCAACCTTGAAGAGACACACAAAGGTACCTGCACAAACATCAGGTGAGTTTTCAGCAGTATCTAAATGACCTGGAATATGAAGACAGTGACATAGACACCACCACCTAAACGTTCAGAAGATTTGAAGTCAATATTAGAGAATAAATTAATCATAACAATCCTTCCCCTTCTATTAGATAATACACCACTAATTCTGCCCTAAGCAGAGTGTTACCTTGATATATATTCCCTGGACAGTTGCACCTATTTTTGCCGAGAAGAACACATAAATTTTACTTCTATTGAGAAACACATCAACTGCCGAGACTGAACTTCCATTCACCATCAAATCTGGTGCTCCTCCCAGCTAATGGGATAAATACCTGACAGGGCACTTTCTTTACCAGTGAGGAGCATTAGCTGTATGCAACTTTGCAAGTCCAACTGAAATCATTAAGTCCCTTTGCCAAAGCAGCTGTGCATACCAGAAGTGACCCGAGTTTATGTTTTCAAGAATGCAGTATTATGACCAAGACTACCAAATCTATGAGGTTAAAGACCCTGATGAAATGTATGACTTCTTGTTTCTGTTTAGTACTGTACAAATATAATTAGGCCAATCTCAGAGTACAGCTTTGGCTGGCACTCTGCTTTTGTTTGAAACATGTTCCTAAAATTACCCAATTGTTTGACTAAGAAATTAGTTTGTATTTATGTACAGCCACCTCTCATTGTAATTCTATACCCCAAGCAGCAATCACATTGTGTTCAAAAAAGAATAGTCTGACAAACACAGGAAGCTTTTACCTGCCATTAATTTTACATCCGTGTAACTGAAAAATCCAGTCTGCTCTCTCAGAAGCCTGAGTGGCAGAAAGACTAAACATTTCCTAGTCAACGCACTTGTGATTGAAGTAATTTTCTCACAATGCAAAGGGAATCTGAAGGAAACCTGAAAAAGTAATCCGAGATACCTTTCTGAAACATCTCCGCTTTAACAGCAGCCACATTACAGCTGTACCTACTCTGAGTCTCCAAATAATCACATGCAATGATTGACTAATGTGTTGGAGAAACATTTAATAAATCTGACTGTTTCTCCTAGGTAGCATGGTGCATCATTTATATCACACTTACAGGCCACTGTGCCCTTACAGAAATTAGATACAAGTGAAGAGGCAGATGACAAGTCGTTACAGGCAGCACCAAGTGGATCACTATTTTCAGAACAGTCTTAGATGTCTTCTCATTGCTTGAACAAAAATAAAGAAAGAAATCCAGGAAGACCAGTACAGAGTTGGTAAACTACAAATACATGCTTGCCTTCAACCAAAAACAAGCTACAGGGAAGCAGAGACAGGGAGGAGGAAGTATTGAAATGTTCATTGGTCATCTTATTTCTGATAAAGGCAACTCTTCTGAACATATTAACCTGTATGTTAATAGTTTACTGCATTTGAGGCTTTAAAAATCAGCTTAAATTAGATAAGAATGCCATATCTCATTATCTTCCTATTTAAAACTTGAGCACCCGCGCACTAAAGTAACTTTACAAGCAGCAATGCATAAAAAAAAAATCACGTTGTTCCACAGTTATATGCTCCACATAGGTGTTGCATCACTGGCAATCAGCAATCGTGGTAAGAAATCTATATGGCATTTCAAAACACCTTTATGTCCCAAAATATTTTAGTTTTTAACTACCAAGAAATAAGAGTTTTCAAATCAGACATTTTAGTGCATAAAGTTAAGTGCTGCTAATTAAAAGGATGAGTGATGAATCCCAACATTGTTCATTAATAAAACTGCCTTTAACTGGGATTTATTAGATTGAATTTGAAGTTTGAAATGAAGGTTATTCTATTTTAAAAAGCTTTTAAACACTTTTGTAAAAAAAATACTTCCCAATCATAACAGATTTCAAACTATCAAAGTTTGAAACTTTCAAACTATCAAATTTTACAAGTATTATGCTGATTTTGCAAATCCAGAAACTACATTAAAGCCAGTTTAAATGACCTGTCAAAGGATACATAAAGAACCATCAGCAGGAGGCTGAAAAAGCTGCACATTTAGTAAGATCCAATCATTATTACTTTTACTACCAGATCTGCATATACCTGGGTACAAGAGCATTGGAAATAGGGCTATCAATCAAACAAAAAAAACCCTCTCTCCTGAATTACTCTTTCCTACGAATCCAGCAAAACTACAGAGATGGATTCTCCCAGAAGCAAAATTTCACTAATTTATTTCTTCAGCTGAAGCTGTATCTTTCATTAAGGAGAGTGAAAACATTTAACGGAATCATTTTTTGGTTTTCTTTATATGAGAAGTGGTGGTTATACAACTTAAATAACTGAAACCAGTAGGTTCTAATGTCTTTCCCCCTCACTTTCAAATTTATAAGTTATCCGTGTTAAATTAGATTAGGTGATAATAGAATGTTTCTATTAAAAACACTAGTTTTGACTTTGACATGAACTAGCACAAAGTTGCACAAAGACACACACTTTGATATAACACTTTTCTATCTATCTAATTTAAGTTCCTTTGAGATTAAACCCAGCTCACATGCAAATTGGTTCAGTTGCCTATACTCAAAACTTGCAAAGTACCTAGTGAAAGTTAGAACTGCTTTTGTCATTTCAACTCTATTTTGTGCACAAAGCTTATTATAACTTGATAAGCCAAACATTTTCAACCACAAAAATAATTTGAAGCCTAATGGTTAAAGCATGAGACTAAAAATCCAGTTTTAAATAGAAACCAATTTTATCACAGATAAAACTCTGAGCAGATTAATGAACCTCCCAGGTTCATTAATGAACCTGGTAATGAACCTCCCCACAAACGGTGGGATTACCGCCAGGTAATGAACCTCCCCACAAACGGTGGGATTGGGATAATGCCTTTCTTGCAGAAAGGCTTCATTCATTCATGCTTACGAAATGCTGTGAGATCCTTAGATGGATATACTATAAAAAAAACAAACAAGCTCAGCATTTCAAACAGTACTCTGGAAGATAACACCTATTTGAAAATATACCTCACTGTCAAGTAAAATGTCAATTCATAAGTAGTACTTGAGTTACTCCAGGTACAGTGAAAATATCTTCAACACCATGTAAAAATCACAAGCAAAAATAACAAAAAGGCTACATATTACATGTCTCTTCCTTCAACTACGCACAGAGTTAATTATTACTCAGCCTTTAATAGAACTCATCAGATAGTCGTCAGCTGCAACCACATACATTGCAATTAACTCTGAAGAGCTCCTCAGAGTCTGCCATGCACCAGAACTCATCTCTATTCAGAATCTAGTTCTGATTGCAAAACTAAAGCTCATTTCCAGTGCAGCTCCAGTGCAAACATTTCACTGTACCTTATCGTGCTGGATCCAGCTTAAACCACACCACTTATTTTTATAGATTATGTAACCTTCTGATTCTTATTTGCCTTCAAGAGGACACTAGGAAGTACTTCATTCCAAGAACTAGGAGGTTAGAGCTAAAACCTGAAGGATGAGGTAATGTCATGGTTTAAGCCCAGCCAGTAACTCAGAACCACTCAGCCGCTTGCTCACTCCCTCCCCTTCTCCCTTCCCTACACCTGCTCCTGGAGGGATGGGGAGGAGAATCGAAAGAGTGTAACTCCCATGGGTTGAGATAAGAACAGTCC
>JANHGB010029042.1:0-18414 GCA_026283785.1 Coracopsis vasa | reverse complement strand
CTACCCCCCCACCCCGATGTCAAAATGGAATAGCAAGTCAAGAGCTTTGTGGCTCTTTTGCCATAGTGCTTAGCTCTGAGTGTAAACAGCATACTCCAGGCTGTCTGTGATGGGAATCTGCCTGAAAGAAGTGCCTGCATTCAAAATTCTCATTAGGAAAAGTGATGGATGACTTTGCTGCAAGCTGCCCTTTCTGCTTCAGAGTCAGCCTGGGAATGAGAGGGCTTCTGAGAAGTAGTCAGCAGTTGATAGCTGTACAAAAACCTCTGTCTGCTGGATCATTGAAGCAATGCTGAAAGGAGAAAACGAAAATAATCCAGAACCTTGCGTGTTCAAACAGTACCTGCTAAACTTGCTGAAATGCAGGTGGTACCAAATACATCTGATAAATTGGGTCTTGTCCATGGTATCAGATGGGAGTGGAATAGTGCATAAATATTACATTTATTAACAGCTCTTTTCTTATTCAGTGAATACTAAAGAATGATTCCTCTTGTGTTGAATAAAGGATAATCTGTTGATAACAGTCTTCTTGAATTCAAAGATATCAGGACTGCATTTTGAAAGGTGGTGTTTCCTAAGAAAAAGATCTGTTGAGAGAATAATATTTTTTCCTAATTTCTTTTCAGTGAAGGAATGGAGAGTTATTAGCTGAGCATTTTTAAAAAAGATATTTCTTGAGAGAGTCATAGTTCATTTCTCTGTGCAGTTAAAAGAAAGTACCTAGTGGAGATTTATTTAGATGTTCCTTTTTATTTTTTATTTTTTTTTTAAAGTACTTTTTAAAGGATTCCAAATAAGAAATTTATTTTTTGATAGTCATGACACACTGGCTGACTGCTGTGTTCTGGTCCAGTGGTTTAACACATGCCTCACTGTGCTATAAGTGATCATACTTTCACCACTAGCTCTGTCTTTTTTGTATCTATACAATGCTTTATTTCTCAATTTTGTGATTAATGCTTAAATAATCTAATAGGATATTCTTACTTGTCATTCCTTTACCTTGTCCAAGAAGAACAATATACTTTGCAAGCAAGCCCATTTAAATTGAAATGAAGTCTGCCCTCTGTTTCCAGCACTAGTCTGTGTCTAGGTAGAGCCTTTACATATTGACAAGTGTCTTGAGATTAGAAATTATGACATGATGTTAGGTTTACACCTCTACAGTTAGATTTGACACTTAAAGCTGAGATCTTGCTTCTTTGCTATGTATGAAGAATAAACCAGATCTGGTACATAATAACTCTTAGGGAAAAAATGTATTTCTGGGGAACTTAGAAATGTATTAATTGAACTAAAAATAATGTGATTGTAAATAGAGGTCAATTAAGCTATTTAAAAGATGATTTGGACTTCTCGTTCCAAATGCAAAATCACCTTGCTTAAACTGAGAAACTTTCTAAATTTAGTGGGTTTTATTTTGTGGTGTTCTCGCATGATGGGAAAAATTCCTCAGTAGAAGGTGAAGAAATGCTTTGGATCAGAGTTTGAGGGAGGAGTTACTTCTTTTCTTAAAATAGCTATCATCTCACATGGTTTCCACATGGCACAGTAGTCCTGCTGTCACCTACTGCTCTGCCATAAAAGGAGAAAGTTTATTTTTTCTAAATCACAGTGTGATGATTTCAGTGCAAATAAATGGTCTCCTAACTGCTTTTTCACTAAGTTAGATGTTGAAATCTGAACTGAAAGAGATGGTAGTGACTGGGCTGGTGGAGGAGAGGAGGTACTGGGATGTGTGGTGTAGATAGGGGCTGCCCTTCTGGGGAGCACAGGAGCCTTTATTGCTGGTGGCACCCCCAAAGCTGGCCATGCCTGGCTCTCCTCTGCTCTATGGTGGGAGTGGGGCTAGGATGTCAACATGAGTTGCCAGCATTTCCTGTGTTATCTAATCTGTTCCCAAAGGCTTTAGTGATGCTCTGCTCACCTTTTGAGCCCTATTGCTGTACTACGTTATTCTGCAAGGTATGTTACAGTCTTAGTGAGAGGCTGGTCTGGGGAGACTAAAGATGGGTCACTGCCTGAGCCTGCACTGGCTGGCAAAGAACAGACCCCAGTTCCACATCACCCATTTCCTCACTGAAATATGAGCTGTAGGACCTAGAAAACAAATGCACTTCTCATTCTGTTTGGTGATTTTTGTTTGTGCAGACCTTGCAATGAAAATCCTGCAGAGCAGCACATGAAGCCTTTGAAGCCCTTCCTTGTTCCCTTCCAGGCTGTTGTCTGCAGGCCTTTGTGTGTTTAGAGCTTTTACGTGCTTTTTTTCCTCTTTTTTTTCCCTTTATTGATGAAGTAACCGAAAACCTAGTTTTACCATACCTACAGACAAATCAGGGTACATAGAGCATATACAATGTCTGTAGTGGAAATTGTTCCAATGGAGGATTTCAGTATTAGGAGTGCAGTCAAGATATTAAGCGTGTTTGTGCTGTCATGGAGATATGGGTGGGATGGTGTTATCTATTCTGGGTTCACCTTCTGTAGTATGTAAATACAGTTATCCTGCTTTTTTTGTTAATTCCATTAGTTTTGTGTGCTGCTGGATTTTGTTTTCCAGTATAAAAATCAGTGAAATAGCAGGTTTTTTTCAGTTGCTGTCCATTTCAGAAAACATTTTTGCATTAAAAAAAGGCTAAATTGGTGGAGGAGTAGAAAGAAATATGTGTGAAGAAACAGAACTAAGAATTGTTGATAATTTGGTTCCAAGGTTTGGGTGTTTTTTGAACAAAATGGTTGGGTAGGCTTAACTTCCTAATTCTTTTCAATATCCAAATGATCTAATAAAATCCTAACAGCTGATTGTATGAACAGGGAGAGAAAAGCTGTAAAATATATACTTATCATTTTATTTAGAGATAAAAAAGAAATCTATTAGTTAGGACCCTGTCTGAAAAACTCTGTTGATGAAATATGTTTTTATTTTGAAAACACATGTAATAGTTCAATATTTTATTGATATAATATTGAGTTTAAAACTGACTGAAGGGTGAAGCATGAGCTTATTTAGGATTGAGGAAATTACAGTAAGTTAAAAAAAATTGTAGATTTGCTGTTGACCTTACAGAGAAAAATCAGCTTGCTGAATGGTGGGCGGCTGCTGGATTTATGCCTGATGTGTGAGCATTTGACAAAGGCAGTCTGCTCGTACAGAGAGGATATTTTCTTTCCATTTACTTCAGTATAGTAGCTATTCCATTCAAAACTAAGAGCAAATTGGAAGAGAAGACAGGCAAGCTTATTTTTCATCTTCTGACACAAACAGCAGTGGGTGTAGTAGGTGAAGATCTACTAATTCTAAGCTCTGTGGGGCATGGTCACCAGCAGAGTCTATCACATTCACTAAATATAAATAGAATTTCTGGTAATGTGCTGGAGTTATTGTGAGGATAATTAATTTCAAATAAAAATGCTTTGAAGGTCACTAATATGAAAATTACATTTTTGAAGGATAACAATGCATAAATAGAAAGACAGCTTGATTTTTTTTTTTTGTATTGATGCAAATGGTGATTAAAATTGCTTAAGTCCCTTGACTTAAACTATCTTTATGCGATCAAGATAAAAGTTTATGAACAGCTTTTCCTTTTCTTTTTTCCCTTTTCCCCCTAATAGTTATAAAAATACATAAGGCTGTAGATTAACACTATTTCGTTGTTTTTAGCTGCATTTTATCATCCTCTCCTTGAAGTTAGAGACCTGTTCAAATGGGTCCAGAGATGAGGAAAATGTGTGTCTTTAAGTCTGTATTTTGTAATTGCTTGTGGAAGCTTGTGAACTTAGTGACATTAATAATAGGGTAGGAGTTAAGGATCTGTACAAATATTTGAAGCATAAGAACGTGATTTCTTTCTCTTTGCTTAGAAAGAAATTCTACTGTTGGGCAACAGTAATGAATGTGGTATCCAAGTTATCATCTGAGGAATGAATGCTTTCTATGTGTGGAGGTTTATTCCTTCACTTCTAGTTTGTTAATAAAAAACTTTCTTTTTGTTTAGCAGCATTGTATCCATGGTTTTCAAGTAATGGGGTGTTTTCTTTTGAATAGTTGTTTAATTTTCTGTAGTTCAAGAACAGAAACATTAAATAGAATTTAATAGTTTTCTTATAAATTTTTCTTTAAAAAAGTAGCATTAAAACCTGGATTTTCCCAACAAAACCCCTAGATGGTTTCTTTTTCTGTCCTCTACCTTGCTCTATTTTCTTTCACTTTTCAACCCAAAGTTAAAAGAAGAAGAGAGAACCTATACATCTAAATTTCTAGATTTGTGCTGCATCTTGATAGACCTGTCCACATAGTGAGGATAAGTATTAAGACCTTAGTTTTAGCACAGTACTTCAGTGCGTGGTTACATTCATTCCTACTAAGGCAAATACTGAGGTCCTAGTAGGAACTGATTTTCTTCTGAATAAAAAGCACTTCCCTGAATTGGAGTAAGGCATGTGGAGTGTCTGGCATTAGTCATAGCTGGTAGATGAATGTGTATCCTGTCCAGAGATTTTACTTCTTATATTCTACTGCTTTGCAGATGTGATTTTAACAGCTAGATGTATATTTTGGTATTCTGCACACTCTGAAGAAGAGAGCAAGGTAGTCATTTGAAAGAAAAAGTGCTGAAAATAATATTTACTTTTCTTAATAAAGACAGCAGCAAGCTTGAAGGCTGGTAAACTTAAATGTTGCTAGTAATCAGGCATATTCTTATGTGGGAGTCTAGATACTCTTAAAACATTTTAATGCTGTTGAAATATTAAAAATACTTGTTGCTGGAAAGTTAAACTGAAAATATCGAGTTGCTTTTTAGGTGTCAAATTATTCCTGAGTAGATTTTACTTTATCACCAGAACTAGAACCAGGTTAGGTTTAATGAAGCACATGATAATCAACCAAGTGATCCTGCTTCTTGCATCTCTATTATATGGTGTGTGGTGAGTATAGATTCAAAATGTGGTTCAGTGTCATATCCAGAGCCTATTCTTGTGTGGAAGGGTTTCCCCTCTGTACTAGCAAGGAAGATGACTACATTTCATAGTTACTAGTTGTTGCTTTGGGTTCTTGGCAAAATATCGGGTTGAGTGATGTTTGGATGTGTCTCTTTTGCAAGAAAATATTTTGGCATCATGTTATATGTGGTTTGGT
The DNA here is from genome assembly GCA_026283785.1 of Coracopsis vasa. Lineage (NCBI taxonomy): Eukaryota > Metazoa > Chordata > Aves > Psittaciformes > Psittacidae > Coracopsis > Coracopsis vasa. Next base: position 13,271 of record JANHGB010029042.1, on the reverse strand, counting down.
CCAGCGGAAGAGCATGTGGGATGTGTAGTCTTGAAATGGAAATGCTGTAGGAGTATTTATTTTAATCAGTTTTTAAACATGCATCATGGCATGGCTAAAAATACCTGTCTACTTCAGTAGAGTGAAGAAAAGTGCTGTAAATATAAATGTAGGTGGTGTGAATGGCTGAGAACTGGGTGGTGTTTGCTGTAGGCTTCTAGGTGCTGGTTTTTGAGAAAGAATAAAAGTTGCATGTGAGCAGCAGACCATAAAACCTTTTTTTAAATTGATTATAAACAGCTGGGTTTAGAATATAAAAAGATAATGAATCAACATTGTGTGTTATTCATTTACTTGGATAAGGTCATGAATGTTAACCACACTGTTCAGATTTGACTCATTCTGTTTGGCTGCACTGAGTATGATGAAACTACAAAGGCAGTTTTAAAACAAGTGCCTACAAATAACTTGTCAGTGTTTGGTGATGCAAAGTCCACATAAATCTCTACATATGGAATGTGTGAACCCACGAGTATCTCCTGTTAATTATGCTGTTTGACATTTCCAAAGCTAAATAAGAATGATGGTTAGTTACGGATCCTATCTTGCCATGCTGAAATGCCAAGCTTCATTTTATTGCAACAGAGATTAAGGCCAGCAGAGAGGTGGCTGTTATCAGCATTGGAATTTTTGCTACTGTGGTGCAGCATTTGCTTAATATAAATGAACCTTTACACCTTTATAAAGTGCTTTAAATCTAGAAAAATTTATGCCTTATCAAAAGGTTAATCCTGACAAATTATTGTAAATTATCTCCTGTCTGCGCGGTGCAGGTGCAGTGAAACGAATTCTCTGCCTTACAGTCCAGTGCCCATTTCAGAAGATTGGAGAGCATTGTTATAAGTGCTGGTGGCATTGGGGTGGCTGGCAGGAACAGCTGGGGGTTGGTCTTGCAGAGCTCTTGAAGGGTCAAGTCTTTGAGTACCAGATATGCATGGGGGTAGCAAGCCTCATTTCTGTTGTTCAGCATTTTGGATGAACTGTGTACCAGGTTTGTTTCAGCAAAGTATGGAAAATTTGTGCTTAAATAATATCGGACTTCACTGGTGTGGAAATGTTTCAATGAATCAGGGCCTCAGGTTGTGTGTGTGGTATTGGTTGTTTTTTGTTGCGTGGTGGTTTTTCTTTTTTTTTTGTGTGTGGGTGTTTTAAATTATTTTCCTATATTTTTTAATTTGGATACCATCCACTTTCTGTCTGGAGTACTGCATTTAGTCCCATTGTTAAAGCAGTGTCAGGGGGAAATAAATACTGTCTCTGAAGCAGTAAGTGCTGGGTAGCCTTCAACCACCACAAAAAAAAATTTCCAATTTCAGACATTGAGCACTGTCCATTTATCCCACCTCACCCCCCAGATCTAAGGAAGTTCCTAAGCTCCAGTACCTGTCACTTCTTTTTATTTCTGTTTCGGCTGAGAAATATGAAGAAGCCTAACTGAAAACTAGGTTGTTAATCACAGCATAAAGTTAAAGGCGCAAGCTTGTATCTGTATAATTACTGCATCTGCATTAACATTTTGTTATTTCTATTAGAACATATAGATTAAAATATTTGTGTAAGTGCATGATGAAGTACCTCACATGAAGTAAACTCGCAAAAATTGTTGTGTTTATGGTAGCTCCAATGTAGCTATAGGGGTGTGCAAGCCTTCTGTGCAGGATGCTGCGCTTCCTTCTTATCATGTAAGCAGCTGCCTGGGAAATGAAATGGTTTAACAAGTGAAGTACCTTCCACCTGGGTATTGTCCTGCATCTGATGTTGATAAGCATTAAATAACCCTTAAACAAGGCTACCCACCCAAGAGCATTGCAACACAGGCTTTTTTGGTGTTGTTTGTTAATAACACCTTTTGGAAGTGTGAGACCTGCTTGTTGCATAGCTCAAATACAGGTATTCACTCTTTGAGAACTACTTTTCTCTTTTTTTATCTTTTTGAGACAAGAAAGTTGCATGTAAGAGGCAAGTGTGATGTTTTGACAAAAGCTTTGTTTTAACATCTTGCAGTTGGTAGGACCCTGAGGGGGTCTGCAATACTGGACGACTTAAACGGAGCCATAGGCTCTGTTTTCCTCTAAAATAGGCTTTTCTGAAGTGAATGCTGGGTTCAGTGCCCTTTTTCACTGCAGAAATAGTCAAGCCTCCATTTCCCACCTTCCCAGAGAGGGCCTTACACTCACATTCACAGCGTTTGTATTCAGGGTGATGGTATCATTTTGCTGAGGTGGTATCAGCCCAAAGAAGGGAAAGCAAAAGGGAGCCACTGCCATGGTGCAGGCCGAGGCTATTGTGAATTCCTCCTCTCCTTTGTCCAGCAACTGTTTGTCTATTTTTATCAAACAACTGTTTCAGCTCTTTGCTGCCTGCTGATCTAGCTGGTGATGTCTCCCTTTTCTTTTGTAGTACCTTTTTTTTTCCCTTCCTTCCTCTTGATGGAAGACCTCTCTTCAGCCTCCTATTGTATCTACCCAATTCCATAAATTCTTCTTCTCAATTCCTATTCCTTCCTCACAAAAAGCTCCTTATTCTCAGAGGGGAGTGCATTTTTGCCTGGCCTCTGGACAGCTGTCCTATTCAAAACCTCTCCCCCAGAGTAAGAGGCATCCCACAATTCATTGCTTTTTTCTTTACCATGGTAAAAGCTAATAGAATGTTTAACAAAGGCCTACAATTGTAAGGGGGGGTGAGAAATGTGAGTATAACTTAATAGTTTCAGAAAACTGCTGAATAATATAACCCTTTAAAGAACCTTTTTGAAAGCTTTATCCCTGCTTTTAACCAACTGAAAAAGCAATAAACTTGCAGGATTTGATACAAACACCTTGTTTGGACCTCAGCAGCGTGTCATGTATTTTAATTATTTAATATTTCAAAGAATTTATTATTTTTTTTTTACTGGTACAAGGTGGCATGAAATTAAAGTGTGCATTACGTGTTGAGGGTTGATAATAGGTAAGCAATTAATGGATTGTGTTGTGTTTTGAAGATTTTGGAGTCAGTACTGTTATGCAAATGCAAATTGAAGGCAACACATTTGTAAAAGGTTGGGTTTTTTTTTAGTTGAGTTTATCCCTTAGAGCCATTCCTTTTCCTTTTAAGGATTTGTGCATGTTTGATAAACACTATTTTGAGCATGGGTAGCATTTGTGGTATGGATTTAGATCATAATCTGTACAAGTTTGTTACAGAAATTGGTGTTTTAAAAGAATGCAGTCAAGTTAAAATTACGGGTTTGCCTCTGTTTGCATAACAAAACATTTTAAACTCCTCTCTCACAGCGTTGCTGTTATCCCAAAGCAAGATGAGGAATAAAATAGTTTAAATTTTTTGCTAGTTTAACCAGCACCTTTGACAGCCTTTCCCATACATTGGGTCCCGCTGTGCTTGCACACTTGCATTGTTTTTTGTCTGAGAGGCCTCTTTGCATAGTCTGGGAGCTGAGTGAGAAAGCTCCTGGTTTTGAGTGTATCTAATTTCAAGTATTTAATTTCAAGTGCAAACTTGCGTTATTGCTGCTGTCCTGGTCAAATCGTACAGGGGATGAGACTGCCATTTTGAGCTGTGTTTCTCAGCTCACAGTGGCTGCGTCTTCATCCCTGTGTCATGGCATACGGGTTCACAAATACACTTTAATTGACATGAAGATCCTGGAGCTCCCTGCCTTCCATGCCTGAAGAGCCTGATTTCTGTTTTATGAAGTGTCTTCTTCCCTCACACATGTATCCAGCTTATTGAGGTCCTGTACAGATGCCTGGCCTGAACCTTGTGGATGTGCTTTAATAAGAGCCATTGCGCTGCATTGCTTCAACCCTCTGCTTGCAGAGGGACTAATCAGTGGACAAAGGGTCCCCCCAAGCGGGTGGGGGCTGGGCTAGCCCCAGCAGCACCCCTGGTGTAAGCAGGACCTTGTGCATAAGAAAGGGCTCTTAAATATGCATTTGCACTAGCCATTACCCTATTGTCACAGATTCATGTAATGAAAAGTCCCTAGGTATTCATTAACATGTATGACTTTATAAACACTTGTGCAGAATTGTTAGCCACTGCTATTTCCACAGAACAAGTGGTGCACCAATAACAATAATTTTTTAATTTAAAAAAAAGTTAATGCATAGAAAATCCTCAAGTCAGAATGGGCAGAATCATGCAAAATATTCAATGCAAAGTTATGCATAATTAAAACTGTCCTCTGGTGTTGTGGCAGTGATTATTTTTTTCACTGGTGATAAGGCAAGCATTCAAATGAAAAACTGTTCTTGTCATGAGTCCTGTTTGCTTTGCTGATCTCTAATGTATTTGCAGGTACATGGCTCACATCGCATAATTTCTTTGAGTAAGTTTGTTCAGCAATTTTGCAAATCCAGTCCAAGGTATCTTGTTTTCTTATTGCAAGGTAATATGAGAAACCATGTTTTAACTGTTGCTAAGGTTTTAAGTGAGTTAGAGCTCCGTACTGTGATGTTTACAAGGGGGGTTGCATTGTGTTGATTGTAGCTTGAAGAGCCACACCAGTGGCCTCCGTCTGAGACAGAGAAGGAGCTTTGTGAAAGATGACATTTGGCTACCAGATGCATTCAAAACCAGGGCTGCCGAGCATTACCCCATCTGCTTTGAGTAGAGCAGCAGGGGTTTTTAATGCCTGTGTATTCATTATATAGAGGGAGTGGCTACATGTTTAATTCAGGTCCTCATTAATTTTGTGTAGTCCACTAGAGTTCTGTAGTGTAAGTATGAAGAAATAAAACTCATAATGATCTTTTGTGTTCCCTCAGCTTGCTTCTGTTCCACAGGATCCTCACCAGGATTTTCTGTTGCCTTTTTTTTCTTAGGCTGTAATAGGAAGCCTCAGGAATCACATAAATGTTACTGTACCTGTGCAACAAGGAACTGGACATCAGGCAGGAGGCAACTCAGTGAAATTATATTCTTGCTGTGCTTCTTGTGAATGCATGGCCAGCTGGTGCCAGGTGGCCTGCTGCTGGATTAGCAGGGGATGTGAAAAATAAGACCTCGCCTTCTATGGCAAGTATCTATCCTCCTGGGCTTGCAGTCTGCAGGGCAGCTGTCTCCTCCCCAGTGGGTGCCAGATTTCCATGGTTTGAAGGAGTAGCCAGCAGTAAGCTCCTAGTACTCATAGAGGGATTTAGAGAAGTGTGTGAACAGCCCCCAGAGACTTGATAGCAGTCTCTGACATGCAAATGCAATTCTCACCACCTCATTTTCTGGTCAGTGCCAAAGTCTTTCAGGTCTCAGCATGTAGGCACTGGTCATGCTGTAGTGTGGCATTTGCATGCTGATGGTGTTAGTCACATCTAGAGTCCCTGAAATGAAAGAAACAGCCACGGAGCCCAATGCAAGAAGAAAGGTGCTGTGAATTTTCTAACATATTGCAAATAATAGTAAGAGTTTGAAACGTAGCCAGAGACACTTTTCCATCTTTGCTTATCTTTAAAAGTTGGGCTATTTTTTTTCTTTTGATTCAGAACTCCATGATGTATACCTCAAATATTAATTTTAAAGTCCTAAATAATTTGTATGATAGCTGAAGATCTTGTAGCCATTTATCAAAGCACTTTTTGCTTCTTGTTTTTCAGTGTCTGTGGAGATTGCTGTCATTGAAGCAGCAAAATTATTTCTGCTGTGAAAGAGCTTGAGTTTGAAGCCTTTGGGTAGGATGCCAGGGTCAGGTTGAGAATTCTTGTTTAATCTTCATTTCTGACCTCTAATAGTAGCCAAGGAGGAGGGGTGTGCTGGCTCCCAGAGCTCCCAGTACCAAGACCCTTTTAATACTTCCTTATAAGATGCGGACCTGTTCCCATTTTGTGCATCTCCTGGCTTGGATATATGATACCAGTGCTGCAAAACCTAGGTGCTGAAAAGTTCTTGATTTCTGTTTCACCTCCCACTGCAGATTGTACCTGAATAAGAGAGACAGTTTTTCAGTAACATGCCTACTGACTTATTCTCATTTATAAGTGCAGATTGGCATGGCAAAAAATACCCTATAGATTACCAGCTTTTAAAGTGAGGTACAAAAGTCCCGTTGTCTTTAATGCGCTGTTACATTAAAAATGCCATTGCCAGTCACTGTTTTCTATTAGGTGAATCAATACAAAACCCAGGCAATTATTATCCATCCTAGGATTTAACATTTTGGTGTCCTCATTGCTGGTGTAGTTGTGCCGAGGGTGAACTGTGGTGAGGGTAGCAAGGACACTCATTTCTCTTCTGCTCCCTCAGCTATACAGATGGCAGTCCTTGGGCAGGAGTGGGATGGTAAAGGACGGTGTAGTACCCTCTGACAGAAAACTGCTGCAGCTTCCTTGTTAGAGGCCTCATTTGCTACTATAAACCTCTTCCTCTCCTCTCATTCATAGCGAGAGACAAGCTTTCAGGCTTTGTCTGCTGAATGATCCAACTGATTTTTTTTTAGTAAGACAACTTATGAGAGTAGTGCTGCTTGTACACAGATGTCACAAAATATATGATGAGAGGAAAACTCCCAGGGAAATAGCATGAGTTGAAGTAGTTTTACGCACAAGCAGTGTACAAATGTGCTAAAGAAAATTGCGCCAAAGCAACTTTAAAGTGCTAGCAAATGGTGCAGGCTGTGATATTTATCAGCCCTTGTCAGGGGCTAACCTAGAAATTAGTCATACTATGAGCTCATCCCAAAGTGAGCCTTTTGATTTCTGTGCATACTGTGGAATTGGTATTTATATTTCATCATTCCCTTGTTATTCCTTTGTTTACATTTACATTCCCTTGTTTTGTGAATATAGATCACAACCATAAACTATTTTGCACTGCTTTTAATCCTGAAAAAATCATTACAAACCTGAAGAATGTCTCCCTGTGTAGTGAGTAAAAAGTAATAAGTAAATGGTAATAAGTAAAAATACTTCTCCCCACAGAAAAGGCATTGAACTTATCCCTCCATACTGGGATGAAAACAGAGAATTAGGTGAACTTTATACAATCTTTACAATGTCTGACGTCTTTAAGTCTATGATGCTGGAGTGCAATTCAGTCCATTAAAGAAATGTCAAATGTAATTTTGGAAGATATATGTTTCAAAACAATAGATGCATAAAAAACAGCATAAGGAATTTGCCTCTGGGCTGCTGTGAGGGTGACATATTAATTGTCGCAGATGAAGAGGTAGACCCCCCTTGGAGCTTATGATTTCACTCTTCATGATTTATTAGTCTTGCCATTCATTAGAGAGGGACACATGTGCTATTCTCATAACATTTAAAAGATGGTCTGTCTTGTCTAAATATTTTAGCAACAAACTTATAAATTTCTAAGATGTACTAGTGCCTCCATATTACTTCCCCCCAAATGTGCTTTCATTTTCAAGTACAGCTTGGTTTTTGCTTCTCTTTTTTTAATTAAAGTACTGTTGCTTTATGATAAATATTGATTTTTTTTTTCTTCCCTTTCTGTCAGGATGTACTGAAAGGCAGACAGTTAAACCAGTGGTTCTTGTGTAGTATGTAATAAATCATATCTTGTCTATTTTTTCCTTTGTACTTCCTGTTCAGTTTATTCAATTCAGCTCTGTAGTGAGATCAGCTAGATGATGCTGTTGCAGCAGAAGCAAGATGATGATGCTGTGACAATACTCCCCTCCCCCTCCAAGTGTTTATTGCAGCTCAGTTGGTTTCCCTGCCACTGTTCATCTTGGTCTGCACACTTTTTTTTTCTTGCACACAAGCATGCTTAGCTTTTTAGCTGAGAAATTCCACTCTTGTCCTGATGATGATGACACTCACCTGTGAGTTTAAATGCAGGAACAAGTGATGCTGTACAAGGAACAGAAATGATGACCCTTCTCTCCAAACCTTGAAAATGACTGCCTGGGGATATTTCCCTGCCTCTTGCAGGCATTTCTGTCCCAGTTCTACCATTATAGCAGAATGCATTGAATTTTAGACCTGTAAGGCACTGAGAAAGCACAGCAGAACAACATAAACCTAAGAATCTGTTACCCAGGCAGGGCTTCAGTCATAGTGCTGCCTTCAAAACAAAACTTACTAAGTTTTTCTTGGTGCAATAAGATGTTCATGTTTGGAAATGTGTTGAATAGAGATGCCACAAAATTTTTTTCGTTGTAAGATCAACTGTGATTGAAATGCTTTTATTAACTCCTTACATGAATTCTTTTCCCTACACCATTGGACTTGGAGTCCCTCAAAATTATGTCAGTTTTTCAGGAATTACTGACCACTGAAAAACATGTCATACTAACTTTGTTCCTTCTGAAGGAACTGAAGTGCATCTGAAATATCCTTCTATATCATATATTGATTTTTGTATGTACTGAGTGGCAATGCAATTCATCAGCTTCAAAAGCAGACTTTACATCATAACACTTTTATATATATACACACATATATACATAAAATCTCACTAAGGATTATAAATATCACTCTTGATATTATAAATATCACTACCTGTTTTTTAATGGTGGTCTTATGCCACTACAAAAAGTGTGAGCATCTCTGGGCTTGTATGTTTGTGCATGTGGGATATACCATGTGAACATCTTGCCCAGTTGAATTGTGAACAGCAGTGCGGAAGATATGTTGAGGGCTCTGCCAGCACCACTGTTGCTCTCCTCTGGGTTCGGGGACAGATTGTGAACATCTGCAGGTGAGGGGGAAGGCCTGACTAGGGGATGTGGCAAAGTCAAACTGAAGAGGGCTGAGATGATCTTTTGCTATTGGGATAGTGAGAATGGAGAGAATGATTTCCCTGTTTTGGGGAAAGATGTTCCCAGAGAGTGCTTTCTGGAAGTGGCACCTCCTTTTTATGCCTGTAGGTACTTGTATATGTTGTTTTATGAAAAGTTATCATTTTTGCCTTTGAAGGGGGCTCATGGGCTGTAGTGTGGCCCTAAAGGGTGGAAGAGCAGCTTTATGCCAGAAGAAACTTGCCTACTCTTGTATTCCAACATGGGTACCCTCTACATACATCAGTCCCTCAGAAAGGAGAGGGGAAGATGCTACAGGCTGAGTATCAATCTTGGGGTTTGAGCTTGCCCCAGCTAACTCTGCCTTCTCTCTATTAGTAAATTAAGGCTGCCCAAGTAAAGGAGTAATGTTGTGTGGGTGTTTGTAGGGGTGTGTGCATATTTATTGTCTCACTTTTGTGAACTTCTGACCTCTTTGCCAGAGTCTAAAATGGAATGGTGCAACTTTTTAATCAGTAATGCATTCAAGCAGACAATGTAAAACTACCAGGATTAGAACTGAAGAGCATTTCATGTTTTTGAGACAGTACCCGGAGATTGTAACTTGCTTGGTATTAGGAATTGCTTGCAAAACTGCATTCTTATTTTTCATGTGGGTCTTCTGAAAGAGGAAGCCCACAACAATGGTTTTGCACTTGGGTGGGTGGAGGGTGGCAAACAATGTAATAATGCATTTTCCTGATGGTGCAGCTTCCCAAAAAGGTGCCAAGTCTGACATGGGCATGTTGCTTGTGATTGATTGAGTGACAAATATTCATTAATTTTCAAGGATTTTTAAACAAGAGTTTGTGGTTTCACCCCTCTTCCAGTATTTTTTTCCTTCTAGTAGATTATGGTCATTTATTTCACATTATTTCAGACATTTCTATTATTTTAGTGTAGTATTTCTAGAAATTATGGTGTTCTTGTTTCTTCAGATACGTAAACTTAGCTTTATTTACCCCAAGTCTGTAATGCAGTTCCACTTTATTCCTGCTTTTGTATGACTTATAAATATTTTGTCATTTTTTTTTATTATTTTAATCAAATAAAACATCAATGAGTTTGGTTTATAAAACCTTATTGCAAAAGGCTGGTATGTTCCAGGAGCTTTGAAAAAATACTGAGAAGTGATATTACTATTCTCCATTGCTAAAGCTGAAACTTTTTCCTTCTTGACGTCACTAGAGTGACTAAATGATGGTGTTGGTGGCTATCTGAACTGGAGTTTCCTTTCTTCTATCTTGCAAGGATTTTTAGGTTCTTTTTTTTCAGACTACTTTGAACATGATTACTGTATTTCTTGCTCTAAGTGAATCAGAAATGATTCAGTGTCACAAACACTGCCATAGCATAAGATTAGGAAGCTAATTTGAAAACACCAAAATCCATTTTGAATATGGCGAGTGTAACCCATTAGCATTCACTTAATGATGTAAGAAAACTTGCTTTCTGTAAAGCTGCCCTAAGATCCACACTATTAATCTGTTAAACCATGCTGGATCAGATTGGCAGTTTAGAGAAGACTTTTCATTGACTGTCAGAAAAAAAACCCAGAAGAACCCACAAATACCTTGACGACTATGAAGGTGCTTCCAGTATACAGAAAACTGAGAGGTACTTGCGAAATTCCTTAAAAGCATGAAACTGAATAAAACCATGAAATAAAATCTAGGCAATTGTGAGAGAGATTTAATAGCCAGAAAAAAACAAGCTGTCTTCAGAAGCATTTGAAATACACAAGGTAACGAACTCTGTATCTAGCTAATGCTCTTGCCACAATTGCATACCACGATGTTACTAACCACTTCAGTTTACCTTGATTTCTAACGTAACATCACAAAACACAGCAGTTTGTGATATGTGAGTGCTTATGCTTTTAATAAGTCTTGCTTATATTGCCCATTAGGAGTTAAATTGACTAAAACTGATTCTCTGTTACAAAGCATTTTCCAATCTAAATAAAACTCCTCAGTTAATGCCACATTAGCATAAGGTGTTTTCTAAGTTTTGAAAACAAACTAAAGTACTTGTTTTATGTGTTTTTATGTGTTTTATGCCAGATTAATATAGTGATAACTGAACTATTCAGGAAATCTGCTCTGGCCAAAGTGAGTAGGACCCTGATCTTCACTTATATGCTTAATTTTCATGCTACATGTGTTTGGCTTTACTGCTATGGAGATTTTCCATTAGTGAGCTGAAATCTTTAAATAGGTAATATTTTTTGTAATATTGGGTATTGTTATTTTTAGGCGTTGAGAGTCTTTTTGTGGGTAGAGATGTAGTTTTGCTAGAACTTTACAAACTTTAAAGGTAACTCTTTGCCCAGGAGTTTACAGTGTAAATACTGTTGCTGCATTTGCAACTGTTTGGGACCTTGCCAGGAAGGGGTTATTTTGTGTTTACTCAGAGGGGCTTCTTGGAGAGCGTAGCTTTCTGCAAATACCATAGTCTGCTCGCAAGTGCTTCTACGCAAGTCAGTGTTACTGTAGCGTTGCCCACTTCCCCCCTTTCTTCCCCGAGTTTTCCAGTTTGCAGCACAGCAACTGTACTTCCCCGGCAGCTTTTCCTGCTGTGCTTATTTCTTGGCCATTAACAGTGCTTTCTCTGCCTTGGAAAAGCTGTGGGAATTGTGGTTTCTTGTCCTTTTGAGTTTCCAGTGCTGCTCTCTTTTACTGCAGCTTCAGGAAGAGAACTCTCTTGGGGAGAGCTGGCAGAAGTTTGCAGGGTGGTAGCAGCACAGGTTTCGTCTATCAGAATTGCTGCCTTGAGGCAAGTGTGGTGGGTATTTGTGATACTGTAAAACTTGTGTATTAAGCTAGAAACAGAGACCAAAATACTAGTTTTCTATCTAAAGGTACATGTAACTTATCTGTTCTGCTTCTGGTCATCCTGGGGTCATGGCTGGACTTAATCTTAAAGGTCTTTTCCAACCTGGTTGATTCTAAGTGGGGGACTAAGTCTTCAGTTTTATCTGTTTTTCTCTGAGTTCAGTAAGACTTATATAAAAACTATTTTAAAACTTTATTTTTCACTTTGGATCATATGTGGTTTATGTGCATTAAACATGCTTTGAAAGGGCTCTCCTGCAGCTGTGGAGGTGAGAGCTGGTGACAGAGCGTAGCTGCGCCTGTCTGAGCACATGATGTTTCCACAGAGGTTTGGCAACCCTTGCTGTAATCTTGGATCTGCACCTTTTTACCTGGAGACAGTAAATTAAATAACTTGAATTTGGTTTTGCTTTGAGACTTGGCTGCACTTTATTCAGCTTTTTTCCTGCCTCTGCTCTCGACGTCTGGAACAAGCACAGCACTGGTGTTAACCTGTCTGAATTCTTGTATATTCTGCTCCCCATTATAATTTCTGAGTACCAAATCCCTTTGCTTCCTTTGTAAACTAGATCAGTGCAAAGCTGTTTCTATTGAAAAGTAATAACAATGCTCAACAGATAATATGGACTCATATTCCTGTGGTAGGCTGGACCTGTGGTTCAAAGGCCTTCAAAATGCTTCATGCTTTTGTTTTCCTCTTATTTTACCGATCAGTTGGCACTCTAGTTTCAATGTAGTATAAGATGTCTTTAATTTCCAAATATTTGACAGTGTTTCCATATCTTAGCTGTGGTGTACTACAGCCTTTCATATTGACAGCTCACTGTGTTGTATAAATTAACGGAGGGAACCTACATACCTTGGCACTCAGAAAAAGGTAAATTGTGTTTTGACAGTTGTAGAGACTTTGAAAGACACTTCAGAGCATGGTGAATTTTAATGACTGAGATGGCTAAGGCAGCTCATACCTCAGCTGGTTGCTTCAGGCTGTACCAGCAGCCCTAGGAATACAATTTTATTGATTTGCAGTTATGTGTTACTTCAAAGCAACTGAGACTAGGAGTACAATGTATAAACTAAGATTTTTCTGCCTGGGGAAGTAGAAGTCAGCAGATGTCAGAGTTACTTATATCACCCTAAAGTTAAATGAGTAACTTTGTGTGTGATTTTTGTGGTCTTTCATGATTGTGAGTCTGTATGCATATTGTGGGTGTGTAATTGGAAGTATCAGAGTTGTGGCCTTGTTTCTTTTTTGGATATACACCTGTGCTGTGGAAGTCTTTGTATTGCCAATTTTAAAATTGGTATCTTGAGGTTTTGTTGTATTCAAGGAAAGCTGGTTGACCTAAGGGTGGAATTCATCTAGTGAGGACTTAGTGTAAGGCCATCCTGCTTTAACATAGTCTGCTATTTTTATACCTTCCATATCTTACTGCTTGGAAAAGACACTATTTTATTACTTGGTGTTTTGTGGTGGTGTTTCTTTTTTTTTTTTTTTTGTGTGTGTGTGTGTGTGTTGTTTTTTTTTCTGCCCTCAGTGTGATAAAGGAGCATTTCCATTTTTCATGGTCTAGTTAATGAAGGAAATTCCTGGCCTGGGTCACCCTGGTCTGCAGGGAGCTGAAAAGGAAAAGTGCCCACACCACTCATTTGCACACAATGAA
>JANHGB010029041.1:0-38144 GCA_026283785.1 Coracopsis vasa | reverse complement strand
GGGGGAATCATTAGCCTATGTCTCCTGATTTTTTTATTGCTGTGTAAATAGGACATACTGCACCCCAGTAGATAGACTTCTGCTGGCTGCTCTGTGGAAAAACAACAATGTAATTGAATAGACCTGAGGTTGTGAAATGTGAGAGAAGAATAAAGTCTGTAAGTTGAGAGTGACATACTAAGCACTTGTCCTTCACGTTCCTCAGATGTTTGATGATAAGTACAGAATGCAAAGTCAGCCTCTAGGAATATGCCTGATAATAGACTGTATTGGGAACAACACGGGTAAGTCTGTGGAATCTGAAGTTCCTTATCTTCTTAATCTCAGATAATTAGAGCAATTTAGTATAAAGAATATGATGTACATTTATCAGCCAGGCTAGAGTAATATTGTTGTAGTCAGCTAGTCTGTCAACTGTAGTTAGTCTTCTAAAGCAGAGTTGGAAGGCCCAACCTGAAGTTAAAGCAAACTATCCTAATTATTGCAGACAATGTTTGTTTGGTTTTTGGCACAGAATCTCTGAATGAAAGAACTTGTAAGGGAGATGGACTGAATTTTGGGAGGGAGAAAAAGGATGTTCAGAGACCAACAGAATAGTTACGATACAGTCATACAGCAGGTTATTAGCAGAGATGGTAAAGACAGCGTTTTCAATCAGTTAACAAAACCAGAACTGTGGATTTGAAATGTAATCATATTGGACACTACAGATTTTGAATAGCTGAAGGCACATGATGTATTATTAATAATGCACCTATGCTTCTGTCACATCTTGCACAGTTTAACTGAAACTGTCATGACAGCTCTACAGAAATTTTTTTCCTTCCCTCTTGGTTTAGTTAAAAAACCCCAAACCAACCAACGCAAAACAAAACAAAACAAAAAGTGCCCCTCAGAAAAGCCCAACAATTTGCATGTAGAATTCAAGATAGTCAGTGCTATGGTTAAAATGTGGGTTTTTCCTGATTATATGATCTAAAAAGTATGTGTTTGCATAAGCAAAAAAGACCCCCTCTCTAATAATTGTAAAATATGAGGCTAAAGTAAAAAGAGAGTACTTGCTGTCAGTTCTGTAATAAGCTAAGAGATGTTGGGGAAGAGGAGGGTTTGTCAGTGTATCTTTTTCTCATAACTAATGGTCCAGCAGATAGACTAACTTAAAATTATTGATGTAGTCTTTGAAGAGCTGTGTATACAGAGCATAGATACAGGAAGTAAAATTTTTATGTTTGCTTGATGATTGTAAATTATATAAAACAAGACAGTTTGTCATTAGAATAACAGGAATTTATTCCTAATCCTGCAATTAATGAAAAAGAGGGACAAGGAAGACACTTAAGTCAGTTACATGCAACTGGGAAGCACCCTTGGCATCTGATTTTGATATGTCCTGCTAAGTACATCAATCACCTCTGGCCAAAAAGAAAAAAAGAAAAAGAACAAGGGTGCAATTGCTGAATGCAAAAAATCTAAAACACTTCTTCACTTCTGTTGTCAACAAAAAAAGGGCTGACTTTGGCCAATAGGAAACTAAAATAAAGACAGCCTGCCAAAGACCGAAAAACCTGGGAGGCAGGAGAGCAGCTCTTGAGATCAACCATTCTGCTCTGTCCTGTTGCCTGCTTCTTTACTTTCCTGTTCTTCTCTCTTCTATGGTAGCTTTAGAGAGCAAACAGCCCTTTTGATACAAGAGAGATACACAGCCTTATTCTGAAAGGCAGTGCGATAGTCTGCTCCAGTACCAAAATAATTACCTATTACTTGTAATTCTGTTTCTTAAAAGCAAATGCAAAAAAGATTGCTAGGGAAATATAAGTGTGGGGAGTTAAAGAAAACACGAGGTGTAGAAATAGCATTGTTTACAAAAAAACCCTCTGTAAAGTTAATTGTCTCTAATGGCATATGAGCGTGTGCTGACCTGATTTATGGAACAAAAATGGTTTACTATGCCAGGTCTGATTTTTTTTTTTTTTTAAATTTTTTTTTTAAATGGAACAAGGTACAAAAGCAGGTAAGGTATGTGCATTGGAGAAAACAGGAACCACTACGTCAGTTCGTAGTCATGGATACATAAATTTAGACCTGTTCTTCCTTAGAAGGCACAGATCTTTTGCATAGGCGCTGTACTGTGCAGACCCCTTTGTCATGGTAACTGCTACTAAATACAAAGATTGCTTAAAATAAAAATTAAAAAAACCCCACTGCATGTGATCTCCATGAGCTCGTACGGTCATTTCAGTACTTGTACAAGAACAGGAAGTGTAAGTGTGGCAGAGGAAGTCTGCTGACTGGAAAGGACAAAAATAGATCACGTTTAGTGTCTGGCATGTCATATACACTAGCAAATCATGGCTCTGCTGCTGTTGTGCCAAAACCATCCAAAGCAAGTCTTAATGTGCCTCGGTCTCCATGTGTTTTCTGCAGTGGATGCAGAAGCAGTTAAACCACTATATGTGTCAGATGTTTAATGTCACCAGTGCATCATCAGCATTTTAATATGATAGAAAGCAAGACTTTCACTTAAATAAATTACTGTGCTAGTGAAATTCAGGAGAGACAGGACATATGACATTGCTTAAAGGAGCTTGTTAGAAAGGCATTCACTACTCTGTGGAGTTCTGCAACACTACTTCTGAAGTCTGAAAATAGAAGAGAAAGAGAAGTGGGCAGGGAGAACGTTAAGAATTCTATCTATGGTATGCATTAGAGTCTGTAGCTATCCCAAGATTCAATCTGAGAAAGTTGAACCGATAATAGATCCTGCATGTTCAAGGATTCCAGCAATTGAAAATGTTCAGTGTAAATAATGTAGCGTTCAATACATGATGATAAAATTGAAACTGCAGTGCCCCTTCTGTTTTGTAAATAGCTGCTTTTGACTTTTCCACTTGGAAGCCAGTTTTTACCCTTACGTTGTAAACAGTCAAGGGGAGGAAACTATAAATTTTGAATATAGAGTGGAAATGCTCCAAAGTCAGTTTAAGTTTGTTGGGAGATGGTTACTGTTGAAGAAACAGATGCTTTCTGATCTGAAGCTGCAGCATGTAGCTTTTATCTTGCCTTAAAGTAAAATTGCTGTATCCAAAGCTTACCATGGATAATTTCTGATTCATTGTTAAACTAAGGTATCAGCTCTAAGATTATTTGGTTTATTTTTTTTTATTGTGACACTTAAAGCGTATCAGGAAGAGCACTCTCGTTGCTGTAACTTTTTGTGTGTGTACTACTGCCCTCTAAAGGATGAAGTGCTTTATCGAGTATGTAACTGCTCAACAGTATTAATACTGAATCTTCCACCTGAATTTTGAAGAGCATTTTTTATTGCCTAAAATAGAGGGAATTTTCCTTTCTAATTCCAAATAAAAAAAATCCAGATTTTTTTTAATTATTTAACGAAATTTAATCAAACCGACAGAACTGTAATGAAACTCTCTAGTTCCAGTTTAACACCTTGCTATAGTATAGTCTGTATTTTGCTGAGGAAAGTTACAAGTTCTGTTCCTTGTTTTCACTGTGGGCATGTGTGACGGTACAGCTTCTGCTTCGCTGCCAGTTACCTCTGAAATAACCTCTGATAATTAGGGATTGTTAAACTTTTGAAGTCCAGGAACAGCCCAGCTGCCTTCGGGCTGTTTACATAAACATGGCACTTGATGTTTCCTGTCATATCAGAAACTCTGCATGGTTTATTCTGAACGTAATGATGCTACAGGTATCCTAGTAGTGTCCTGTGGTTCTCTGAACACTTAAAAAATGCCAGTGATTTTAACCATAATGTACTTGGTTTCGCTGCCATATTAATAAACATCCAAAGTAGTTATTCAGAGCATAGCACATTTTCCTGCAGCACAAATACAGTTAAATCTTGATTTTTGGCTATCTACAGTTTAATTTCTAATACATTTGACAGGGTTCATTGTTCAGCTTTTTTTTTTGTAGTCCCTGAAAATGCCCTTCCTTCGCAGTTCAGACTCCAGTGTCCATTCTCCACCTGGAACTCATCACTTAAAGTTCATTTTATATAATAGGAAGTATAACTGACTGCAGCAGGTTCCTTTTTGACTGATGAAAGGGAGCCTGTGCAGTTCTGTAGATCTATAATAACCACTCATAGTAATTTTGATACATTAAAAGGTGAAACACACTTCCCATGTTACCCAGATCACTCTTTATAATTTCTAGAATGTTGTATGTAAAGCATTTTCTAATATTTTCTCTTGTGTGATATTTTAAGTGCTAGGAACTTGGGATACTGGCTCTAAGTTAAAGCATGCAAGTGCCTGTGCAATTTGGAACAGATCACATGCCAAATAATAGTGTCTTTGCTGTCACAAAGTACATAAACATATTAAAGACAACATGCATATAGCACTATAAGTATGTAATGTAATCAACATCAAGTACTCTCGATTTTTTTAATTATTTTTGGGAAATTATTTGCAATAGTGAAATACTGTAAATACTGTAATTCGAGATACTTGGGATTGAGTCTTGATGTGCTGTGATGTAATTACATCTTGCTTTTTTCAGATATGTTGGAAAAGACCTTCAGATGCTTAGGCTATGATGTTCATTGTCACAAATACTTAAAGATGAAGAACATGAATCAAACACTGATTGAAGTTGCAAGGTTGCAGAAGCATAGAAACTGTGACAGCTTCATTTGTGTATTGGTCAGCCGCGGAAATTCTAAGAGCATCTTCTGTACGGACCATACTTTTTCTGGATTCCCTTTGGAACAAGTAAAGGTATACTTCAGAGCAGACTCATGTCCTGAACTTGTAGGAAAACCGAAGCTTTTTTTTGTTCAGAGCTACATTGTGCCAGACAATGAGCAAGAATGTACTAGTTTGTTGGAAGTAGATGGGAAGAATGAGAACATCTTAGCTAATGCAGAAACCCCATGGCAAGTCACTATTCCCCAAGTAGCAGACATCTTTTGGAGTCACTGCAAGGTGAATGTGTCTACACTAGAAAAATCTTCAAATTCATCCTCATATTATCTGCGTTGCCTGGCTGAGCTACTCTGCAGTCCTCATAAAAGGTAAATAAAAAAAAAGAGGAAAAAAACAACCCTTTTCCTATGACAGCCTGCTGCCCTACAGAAAGAAACCTGAAGTTTCATTCTGTCTGATCCTGAAAAGTGTCATTTGTTACGCTGTGTCATAAGTTAAAAGACAGATATACCTGATCCTGGAACAATGGCACAGGAAGGTTTTTCAAGGTATTTATGGTGTTAACATTTAGTACTTTTTTACAAACCCTAAAACCTTCTAATGAAATCACAGATCATTATATTAGCATAACCAATATCACAACAGTGATTTGGGTTGTAACAGATTGTCTCCAAAATGCATATTAAGCTTTGGATTTTAGAGGTGTAACCTCTGCAATAAAGACTGGCATTTGAAACTTTCTCCTTGCTGAGTCTAAAGTTGTGTTCTCACTTGTGGAATCTTAAATGATGTCTTGCTTCATTCTCTAATAGAAAGCTTTTACTTTTGTTGCTGCAGGAAGCTCTCCATATTGGATATCCATACAGAACTGAACAGAAGAGTCTATGAGTGGAATAAGTCCGCTGACCCAAGCCAACAATATTCACTTCTGCTCCAGCACACACTGAGGAAGAAACTTTTTCTTTCTGCCACTTAACTGCTGTTGGAAAGGATATCTCTGAGGTGGCTAAGGAGAAACACTTACAATCCAGACAGTCCTCACACATGCTCTTACCTTATGCATTGTTACTGCATGTATATCTAAAGTGCCTGTTGCTTCCAACCCCAGAGATTCAGAAGCATTTCAGTGTGTTAAGGCACTAGATTTATATTCTAATACAGAAGGTTCTTAAAGCTTGGATGAGAATGGTGGCCATCATTTAGCACTGCCACAGATCTTTCAACATGTACAACAGGTAAACAGGTTGGAAAGAGCTCTAAACTGTAGACCTATTGGTTTCCCAGGGTTTTTTGTATTGTTTCATTGGTTCTTTTTTAACGTACCTATTAGCAGTGCACTGATCTAGGTTCTTCTGTTGATGCTTAAAACAAATAACAAGCCAGTGCAGGCTGCTCAAAAGCACTGGGTACTTTCCCCAGCACCTAATAATGGAAAACACATTGGGAAAGAATCCCTACCCAGCAATGCCAGTTCTTCATTAACAAGTTCTGGCTTGCATGTCTTCGCAGACTAGCATAACAGAAGGAGGAGAGATAGTCTTTTAAATAATTTGCATTCCATTTGCTTGCTGCATTAAAGGTGATTCACTCACGACTACTGTCAGTACTATCCACAGCACACAAGGGTTCGGTTCTATGTTAATAAATGAGACGGTCTGCCATGTTTGTGGGCCAGCTGTGTTTTTTGCTGATGCAGAAAGGAGTCTACATGTGGCAGGGCTTTACAGTAATCTACCACACAGTTAAAAAATGTGGGATTTTGGCAGGAGTTGTGGAAGCTGAAACATGATTCACACTTGTTGACCAGGTATAGTTGTAAAAGTCCACTTTATCATATTTGAACCTGTGTTGTGTACAGCCACTTGCTCTTATAAGTGAATTAAACACCACACCCTCACTGCTTTGGCTCATGAAAAAGGGTATGTCTTTATTAATTGATTCTTTCTTTTATTTTATTTTTTTTTCCTCCAAGTTGATCTTGTTCTTCTGAAAAAGACAGGAGTGAAAACTATAAATACAGAATTTTTTCTCCAGTGGAGCAGATGCCTAACACAAGTTCAGTTAACCTGCTTGTTATATCACAGTACAACCTCAATGAGCTGTATTAAAACTTAATTTCACCAAATTTATGGCTTTCTCTTTCCTCCTCAAGTAGACCATTTGCCAACTTTTAATACTCCTAATGCAGTGTCTTGTCCAGGAAAAAAAAATAAAGGCCTTGGCATGCCTTGCTTGGTTTCTTGTGTAGTCACACCGTACATCCTTCTGGCATGTGTTTCATGCCTGCAGAAAGGGGGTTTTGCTAATGCAGGATATACTAGTTCCTTGAGCAAATATACTGCAAAAAGATTCTGTTTTGCTAGTAGCTGCATTTAATTTGAGCAAAAAGCAAGTGTTCTCTTGTATATAACTTCGCCAACAATACTTTTAATTGCAGACCAAGTCTATCAGGCAGCTAGCTTATTGATAGAATACGTTGTACATTGTATACTATATGTCAGTATATGGAGAATAATTAGGAGTGCTTGGCCAGTAAATTTACTCCAGCAACAGTGAATTTTTTTTTATTCCTCGATATTATGTTGTACTTAGATGTTGGCTTTACATAGAATCATGTCAGTTTTATCAACTTTTTTTTTTTTTTTTAAACCATGTTTCTTAAGTTTTGTTCAGGAAAAAAAACCCCCACCAACTCACAAATGCATTTTCAAGTAGCCACTATAATTGAAATTAAAAATCTTTTTTATGTGGCAAAGAGTAGATATCAAAGTTTAAAAAATGCTTAGGAGCCCTTCCTTATTATGCGATGTAGACCCAGATTAAGAGCATACAAGCAGGAGAAACCCACTGAACAGATTTTACTTTACAATCTTTTAACTATCCACATAAAATGTTACTATTAACATATATATTTATTTATATTAATGTACTATTTTGTATTATATATGAAGCACATATTATGTTATTATGATTAAATATTCAGCTCTTTTTATTTTGTATTTTGTTTGCATGTTAACTCTAGGAAGTTACATGCACAGTTGTGAGGAAAAGAAATTTTTGCACAATTTAGAAAAGTAACTCACCTGTATTGCAAGCCTATGCGTTCCATACTTTTCTTTTTCCACTTCATAAGCTATACTGTCCTCTTTTAAAAAGTTTCCGTATACTTTTATTACAGCTTTGAATTGGGAAATGTAGCCCAAAAATTCATGTTATCATGAAATAATGAAATAAACGCATCATAGTGGGGCAGAAAGAGGGGTCAAATTTTTCTTCCATTTTACTGTTTTCTAAGGGCCCATTGAACTTGTCTTTTTCTTAAACTGATGCCATCTTGCTTCTGGCTTTAAAAATACTTGTGTCTTAAAACTACATTCATATGTATTCCACACACTCAAATAGAGAACTTATGCATTGCATCAACAGAACAGTCTATATTATATGTGAGAGGTAATAAAAATAACATTCATTTCTAACCCTACATATGTAATAACTCATTATCTTAGAATAAAGAACAAATTAATTTTGAAACTATACCTTGCTAATTTTTCATGGGGTAAGAGAAGGATTATGAAATGACAGATTTGGACTCTTAGAAGTTTTAGCCTGGAGTGGCTGGCAAATGAAGCTAATGGTGAAACAAATATTTCCTGTGGTTGTAGAAATAAGATAGGATTCCTAGTTACCGTATGTATCAATGTGATGTTAATAAATGTGATGTCTTTCATAAATTAACTTTACTTTTTCCCATTTCCCTTACTAGCTTTTGCATGTGATGAGCACTTCTGCTGCCTTGTAGACAACCAAAAGCAGGGAGAATGGAACAAAGAGGAGGCAGAGAGATGAGGGAAAGAAATACAGAAATTTCAGTTGGGAACAAGAAGGGGAATGGCAGGGAGAACCAAGAGAAGAACAAATAGGGAAAAGAAGATTTGAAGGAGAAATACAGCATCAGTCCTGGAAGGACAAAGAAGAAAACAGGAGATAAGGGAGAAAGTAAGAACAATAGAAGCTGTCCTTAAAGGATCTAATGATGTGGTGGCCTTTGTGGATTGGTGGTTTGGGGTTTTTTTGAGTGTCACTAAATACAACTATTTACTTAATATATTAACAATAGGATGTATTCTGTTTCTGACAGTTTTGTGACTATGTAGGTTTCGGGGTTATGAAGTGTACGTGTTCTTCACCTTAGTGCATGACCCCTTCCTTAAGAAATAACAATGAAATGCTGTTTTGAAAACTGTAGAGGCTCCTGTATATAACCCTTGCAGTGAAAAAGGGAGTCTCTTTGTGTCTGGCTACTTGGGTTAGAAGTGGTCACAGCCTTCTTAATGACGAAAGAGTTGTGGGGACATGTCATGTATTGCACAGCATTCATGGATGTCAGATCCTCATTTTCTACACTGATGTCTTGACCCTCATTAAGTTTTTAAACCACAGTTTACTCATTCTGTGTTCATTCCTCTAAGCAGTATTTATTGCCTTGACCCCTCTTTCAAGGGTAGTGTGTGGGTAGATTGATTCCCTGTCCTTGCTGCATAGTGAAAAGTATGCTGAAGTCAGTATTTATTAACATTCAGGAATTTTGTGATGCCAGTTGGCTCACTTCACCCATAACTTTTTGTATATAACTTTTTGTATTCCTCTGTACCCATTGCTGCACTGTGCACGTAAAATTTGAGTATGTAGGGTGACTGGATGCAAGGCATAGGTTGCATCAAGTTGTATGGGTATTGCAGATAGAGTGGTTGAGTGGTATCAAAACTTACATTCAGTAGCCAAAGAAAAGGGGGGGAAGAAACAATTCTGGATCCATCATGAGTTTAGGGTGCTAGCACAGGAACATAAGAAGTGACATGCTTGTGGTCACAGACTCCCAAAATGTCTACTTTTCAGACATACCAGTTTTTGAACAAGATAAAACAAATCACTCTTCTGCTCCTGCATTGTCAGTGCTTGTAACAAGGTTGTCAAAGTCGCTGCTCCATGGCACTAACTTTAGCTTTTGCCTTCTGGTAGCTAAAGTAGAAATTTCTCGTACTTCTGCATGTGTTGTATATATGGAAGAGGGGGAAGAGGGAAAACAGAATTGGCAGAATATAGATGATGCCTTTCAGTGGCTCAAAGGGGGAACCCATGAGGCAGGAGATTCTGTGGTGTTTTGCACCAGAATTAAGTTGCCTGATTTTTTTTCAGCCACGTGCATTGACCTAACTGAGCCGTAAATCCAGTTTACTTTGTACTGATTGCTACACTGTGTCTTACAATGGTTGCCAACTCATTATCCAGAAAAGAAGTTATGTTCAAGAGGAAGTTACAATGCTAACAGTTGTAGGAGCATGCTATGTGTCTGATCTCCCTTTTCAACTCTGCATAAGACGTAACAGTGACTCCTGTTACAGAGACCTGAGTCAGAGAAGTTTGTTACAACAGTTTCTGAGAATTCTTTTCTGATACCCAGAGTTTTACATTTCTGACGTGCAGGATGATGTTGTTGAGAAGCACCGCGATCTGTGTGGATGATCTGCTGTATATCTATGTTCCTCTTAAACTACATGTCCTGTAAAGAATTACTTGACAGCTTTTCTGTGGCTGTTTTGGGGAAATGTCTTTATTTCAGCTTCTGTATTAGAATTCTGAATTAGACATTGCAAGGCTTTTAGGAATTCTGGTTTTGTGGATTGTGCTTTTCTGGTTTTGCCACATTTTAAAATGTTACTCTGAGAGTGTATTGTGTTTTGTAGAAACATCATAAATGTGATTTGAATCAGTACCATTACTAAAACAGCATGATTTAGAAAAACTGGCGCTGTTATTACTAAATTGTAAAAGCTGTATTTCAAGCTGAGTTTCTGAAGAAAATTTTTGCATGCAGTCAGACTGGTTGTCCCTGTCTCTTAGGTCACAGAACAACTCTTTAAACTCTTGGTCGACTCATCTTGTAGACCTCTACAGCTCGTTAAGTTTGGCTGTGAAGTTCTACAGCTCTGTAAAAACGAGCTGACTGAATAAAGGACAGCAAGCCTTTTATTTTCAGCAGACAACTCGGCCATTGTTGGTGTGTTGGACAGGAGCTCTTTGGCAAAAGCAAGGAGACTCCATTGCCATTCCGGCTCCATTGACCCGAGGGTATGGCGGGTTACAGATGGCGCGGTAGATGGTGAAAACTCCGAGGAGCCAGCTATACAGTGCTCCTCACCTTTCTACTCCTCCCTTTAGTCTGCAGCAGGGCTGTGGAGGGAACACACCCGCATAAAAACAGCACTGAAGGCCTCTCATACACGCAGTACTCTCAAGCTGCCTGTCAGTGAAAAAAACTGTGCAAAAAACGGGGTTTTGTTGGGGTTTTTGTGGGGGGCTTTTTGTGCCACGTAGCCTGCTTTAAAACGGCTTGACGGCGAAAGCGAAAGCGTTGCTGGTTTCGTCCCGGAAGCGTTGTCGGTGGCTATTTTTCAGACTACCTGGCGAAGTTCCTCGGCCGGGGGGCGGGAAGGCAGCTCCCAATCCCTGAGGCCAAGTGCTCCAAGGGGCCCGGCCGGTTGCCCGTCAGCTGGAGAGAGGGAGGCAGGCAGGCAGGCAGAGGGATCTCGCCCAACCGCTGCAGCGGTGTGTAACCCTGCGGACGTCCCCCCAATTTCTTTCCCAGATGGACGTTGTCCCACTTCCCGCCCTCTTCACCAGGATGCCGCTTCCGGCCTGCACAGACCCGGGTTGGTGGCGCGAACAATCCTGGTTTCGGCAGAGCGCCAGGGCTCAGCGCCCCTCTGCAGGGAGTGCCGGGATCATGACTCAGCACTTCGGCATGTACCGCCGACAGGCCGGGAAATAAACTGGGAAGTGCTGAGCGCCGCCCCTAGAGTAGCTGCTGCGAGAGGGGACGGTGTATGTCGAAGTTTATGTAGGAGGTAAGAACAGGGGGACTGAACTGGAGGGAGAATGAGGGAAGACTTCAGCTCCGGAATCCGAAGCCAAAACCTCGCCCCTTCCGTCCGGTATTGCGTGTCTGCCTCTGGGCTGCCCGCGGGGCCGGAGCCAAATACTCCCCTAGTTTGTGGAGCTGGGCTTCAGCATTCCTTGTGCCCTTTAGTTTTTGTTTGCGGGTTGTTTTTTTGTTTGGTTTGGGGTTTGGTTTGGTTTGGTTTTTTTAGTATATTCTGAAGTCTTTTCGCCGGGCAGCGCCCCAATCAGTCAAACTTTAAACAAAAAAAAAAAAATAGTAACTTTCAGAATCCTTATTACTTACTTTATGTGATTTTCTTTCCTGGCTATATTGTGAAACATGAATTGGAAACGCTGATCCGTCATTTTTCTCTGTGTTAATGTTTTGTCTGCTAATGTCCTGATTGCTCTACCTGTAAATACTAGGGTGAGCTGCGGCAAGCCTAGGGAGCAGGTAGGTTTTGGGCCCTGTGTGTGTTAGTACTTAGCATCAAGTTGTTCTACTGGAATAGAGATTGATTGATTGTTTCTTTGCTTTAGGACTCTGTTGTTGTTTTTCTACTCTGTGTTTTACAAATGCATGAATTGGTAGAGAGTTCTAAAAACAGCGTAACAGTAAGATGAGCAGCGGATGTGCAGGCGAGCCAGCAGTGTTTCTTTTTGTTGTAGTGCTGGGAGAGAGGGCCAGCGCAGCCTGCCCTCAGTGCAGAGCTGGGGAAGAGAGGTTACAGACAGCTGGTAAATGCAGCATATGTACAGAGGGTATTCCAATGTTTGGAATGAAAATCTCTTTCCAAGAATGGCAGCAACACAGACTTGAAAACTCGATTGAAGGAATTAGAATCATAGACTCATAGAATAGTTAGAGTTGGAAAGGACCTTAAGATCATCTAGTTCCAACCCCCCTGCCATGGGCAGGGACACCTCCCATTAAACCATGCCACCCAAGGCTCTTCTTTAATCTTTAGATTCAGCTTTTGGTGATTGATTGTTTACACTTTGTTAAAGCAGGCAGAGCCTGATATCATAAGTAGAAACAGTCTTGATTTGGACTACTTGATTTTTTTCCTTCTTTTCTGTGGTTTGTAAATAAGAATTTGGAGTTTTCTGTCTGTCTCAGGCTATTATGGTTAGAAGTCTTTTCTGTGACTTCCTGTCACTGTACTCTCACTTCTTTAGAAACATCTGATAGTGCTGATAGTACTTTTCTTTCCAGAAATACCAGTATGCTGGGATTCTCTGTTGTTACACAAAAATACATCTGTTTTTTCCCTACTCTCATATTGCAAGACTATGTAAAGCAAAACCATAAATAGCACTTTGTGACTCAAAAAAGAAATACAAAATTCCCCTACTTGCCATATATTTTTTAGCAATACAAGACTCAGTAAAGTGCTCATCATACTTGTGTTCATACTAACATACAAGGGACTAACAAGGAAGTTGCTGCTATGATAAGACACAGGATTAGGTTCTTTGTTGGTATTTAAAATGGTCAAGGAATAATTCTGAAAGATTTTTGAATTTTAAATTAATATTTAAATTAAATCAATGTTTTCTTGGCTTAGAAACATTAAATGAAGTAACGTACTTGGGGAGAATGAGAATGGGATAAATACACCAGTTTAGTGAGACACCAGTTGACTCAATGTGGTGAGGTTATCAAATGCTGTGGAAGTATTAGTGAGGACAATGCCTTTTCTTTTGTAGGTGATTCAGATTATTTCTTTAAGGATCTTTGGTTTGATTTTTACTGTTTTGCAGGGTTTTCCTGGTAACAAAGCAATATGAAGTTCCAGTGTTGTGAGAAAAAAATAAAAAGAGGCTATTATTAACATCTACTTGTAAGAGCAAATATCAGCTTTTTAAATGTTTTTTATGCTCAATGAAGCACTTTTTTATTACTTTCCAATACTGAACTGTGTGTAATTGAGCTCTTTCAGAAAAAATGTTTAAAGATGGACACATGTGGCAAATAGTAGGCTGCTCTGAAAAGTATTAGACTATTCCTAATTTAGGCATTTTTGATTATTAGGCTTGCACTGTTCCTCTATATTGTAATACCAAAGCTGAAAAATTATCAAAATATTCAACAAATGTAGGTCTGCCTTAACAGGCTAAGAATATAACCCCCCTAAAGGATACTGTCAATTCTTTCTTCTTCAGACATGACTTTAAGTTCAGATGTAGAGGTTAAAGACGAAAACAACAAAAACAGTGTTGATGGAGCAGTTGCCTGACATTGGCAACTGAAAACAAGAAATCTTCAGTTTGTAGAGGTTGAGGGGAGAAATACCTAAAGCTTACAAAATTGTGAAAGCAGTGCATGAGCTGAATTGTTCACTAAATCCCACAGTACAGAAGCTTGGGCACTTGATGAGACTGGTGGAAGATTGATCTATAACAGACAAAAGAATGTACTTCTTTACACAGCAAGCAGATAGTGAACTTCTGGAATTTGCTACCCCAGGAGACTGTGGAGACAGACAGTATTAGCAGGCTTAAAAATGGGTTAGACAAATTCATGGGTAACAGATCAATAAATGGATACTAAAAGAAGTAGACAATGATGTACGATCAAACAACTCTGATAGAGTAAATCTTGATACACATGGAGAGTTGCCAGGCTTTCCTGGGTACTGTCTGCTTTTGCCGTTGTGGGGAGACAGACTGTAGGGCTACATGGACTGCTGCTCGGAGCCAGAAATAAAGCATTTCTTATACTCTTCATAAAAGTTTAATGATGAGTATGCTTTTTTGGACATAATGTAATGTTATCTTAAACACCAAGAAATATTGCTATCTAGATTTAGATATCTGTCTAACAACAGTAAGAGTTTGTGTGATGCTTACTTCAAATTGTAATTGTATTCAATTCAAATTTCAGTAAAGAAAATTTCTTTGTAGAAATCTCCTAGAAAATGTCTCCTTTTATGAATAAAAATACTTGAATATTCTTTTTATTTTTTTCCCTTAAAGTAGTCATACAGTTGCAGTAAGCGACAGAAATCACCAGTCACTCTGGCTGATTACTCACTTGCTGAGTGCTTTACAGAATTGTCGTGGAAGACAAAAATTTTCTTCAGTGGAAGGAAATACTAGAAAAATTATCGAACACGTAGATTGCTCAAGGTGGCTATGCTGACCCTCTGAATAAACATGTATATGTTCAGATGTTCATGCACACACATGTATTTAACTTATCATATCTTGAAGTAAGAAAAAGAGGCTTTTTCTGATTTTTCTGTTTCAGATAAGATTAAAAATAGGAGGAAGAACCTGTATCTTGCATAAATGTTCAGACAGTTGGCTAGAAATTAAACCCAGTTGTGTGCTATGATCTCTACATTATTTGCTTGTACTAACTGTCAGGCATGAAGGCACCAACGTAATTTATTTAATGAGTTTAATTAGAATAGTGAAGAAATCATGGAATTAGGCACCTGTGACTTTAGTGATAAAAAAGTGCTTACAGATACCTCCTTTTAAAATTTGAAAACTAAAGTTACTGGCATTATTCAGTTTTTTATTCAATGATTTATATCTACTAGAAATCATTCCTGTGGTCTTTTTGGAGCAGTGTGTATCAGACACAAATTAATTGTCAGACTTTAATTTCAGGCGAAATTTCTCTTCTATCTACCTTGCCTTGCATGAACTTTTTAACAAAATGTCTTGAACAGACACACTTTGAATTCAACTTGGATAGTTCCTGAATGTTTCAATGTCCTTCAATGTTTCAGTTTGTTGAAGCACATAGGTTTTTATTCTTAACCAAAATTACCTTTGGTGTGACATTGTAGTCAGGTTTGGGGAAAATAGGGAAAAAAATTCTAATGCCTCACTGCTCCGCAGGTAGACCTTGTATCTATACAAGGGGTGGGAAACCTCAATGGAAGAATCTTGCAAAACTTTAATTCGAAAGAGTATCACCAGTTCAAAAGTAGGTGTCTTCTACAGTCTGATCTACATATGTATGCTCATATCTTCTAACAGAAGCCATATGACACCTGTTGTTTTCCTACATATTTGAGAGAAAAAAACTTAAGTGTTTGCTTTTTAAAACTCTTAAACGTAACTTGTATCAAAAAAATGCACACTTATTTAAAAATAAAGAGTTAATAATCTTATGGCTTACTTGCAAGCTTCTCAATTATCTTTTTGATGCTAGTATCCTTTAAAAAAGAAAATGCACTTTTAAAGGAAAAGCAATAAGAGGCGTCTTTTCCCATTTTTGCCTAATGAACATTAGTAGAAGGAAACATGTAAAGTTTCAGGCTTACATTTTACAGGGAATAACAACTCTCCCCTTTCCATAAATAAATAAATAAGTAAATCTTGAAAGCATTTATTAAGTTAAGATTGCACATTTTGTATATGCTGTCTAAAGCAGATTAGGAAATTCTAATACTTTTAGTTAGTGCTAAGCAATGAGGAAGATATAACAATTAGCTTGTGTGTGAGAGGTGTGTGGGAGGGGAGTTATTTCTTGCAGTTGGAGCTAGGCAGAGATATTGACAGACTCTTTTAGCAGTCACAGGTCTACAAGAATCTGATTTTGAGACAGTTATTCACAATGCTGATCTTCTTACAAGGTTCCAAGAAAACAGATGGGGTATTATTCTTTGTGATGTGTTAAAACTTCTCTTAGCAGTTTCACATGCTATTCTGACATGAGAAACTGCAGAATTTCTTTTCACTATTTATTAAAGAAGCTCTACAATGTCATTGATCTTACTTTTTCTCAGTGCTGTGTAAGTTATTCTAGAGGTTTTGCAGAGTAGGTAACTTAAAAAAATATTTTAAAAGGCCCTTTTACATCAGCGAGCACGTAAGTTGCTTGGAAGCCCAGTGCTTCAATACTACTTTTATTTTTATAGCACAATGCCCTGTTTTGGGCTTTATGGACTCAGTAAAATCCTGAATCTCAGCTAAATTCTAGTGAATGACAGAAATCATGAAAAACTTCTCCAGGATGAGATATGTGAAGGAGACCAGTGGATCAGTAACGAGAAGGATTTGTCAGGGGTCAGCATTGGAATCAGTGCCATTTAACATCTCTGCTGGAAACATGGACAGTGGGATTGAGTGTGCCCTCAGCAAGTTTGCTGATGACACCAAGCTGTGTCATGCGGTTGATACGCTGGAGGGAAGGGATGCCATCCAGAGGGACTTTGACATGCTTGAGATGTGAGCCAACACGAGCCTCATGAAGTTCAACAAGGCCAAGTACAAGGTCTTGCACATGGGTCAGGGCAATCCCAATCACAAGTACAGGCTGGAAGGAGAATTGATTGACAGCAGCCCTGAGAAGGACTTGGGATGCTGGCTGGCGAGAAGTTCAACATGAGCCAGCAGTGTGTGCTTGCAGCACAGAAAGCCAACCATATCCTGGGCTGTATCAAAAGGAGCATGGCCAGCAGGTCAAGGGAGGTGATCCTGCCCC
Source organism: Coracopsis vasa (assembly GCA_026283785.1). Classification (NCBI taxonomy): domain Eukaryota; kingdom Metazoa; phylum Chordata; class Aves; order Psittaciformes; family Psittacidae; genus Coracopsis; species Coracopsis vasa. Next base: position 21,083 of record JANHGB010029041.1, on the reverse strand, counting down.
TCTGTTCTTGTGAGACCCCACCTGAAGTACTGCATTCAGCTGTGGGGCTCCCAGTGAAAGAATAGGGACCTGTTGGAACAAATACTGAGAAAGGTTATGAAGATCTTTTACAACAGCATGTAGTGACAGGACAAGGGGGAATGGCTTTAAACTGAAATAATGGAGATTTAGATTAGATGTTAGGAAGAAATTCATTCCTGTGAGGCTGATAAGACACTGGAACATGTTGCCCAGAACAGTTGTGGCTGCCCCATCCCTGGAAATGTTCAAAGCCAGGTTAAACAGGATTTTGAGCGACCTGGTCTAGTGGAAGGTATCCCTGCCCATGGCAGGGGTTTGGAACTAGACAATCTTTAAGGTCCCTTCCAACCCAAACCGTTCTATGATTCTATGATTCCATGGTTCTGTGATTCTGTGTTTCCAAAATGCATTTAGATAAAGGTTGTGTTGTATCATGTACACAGAACAACTGCAGCTCCATAGCTGCTTACTCATTAAAAAGCCCAAGAGTGTCTTGAGGATATTTTGAAAATTCAGGAAAGAATGGAAGAAAGAAATAGAACAGAAAAAATTAATTGTGTTGAAGTTAGCCTGAACAGAAATCTGAACAGCATCTGGGAAATTATGTGATATTAAGACAGTTAGAGACAATTGTTCATCTTTCGTATTGCACCCTGAGTCTTTGGTATGCTTTGGTCAAATATATCTGTATTCAGGCATAGGATTACTGTCCTTTGCTGGGAAACTGATCTGTCAAGGATAACTTTACACATATAAATGATCCCATAAACTCTATGATTCTTATAAGCAATGATTTCTCATCTTTTCTGTCTTATAACTATTTCTAGACTCTGTTACAATGCCCTGTCTGATACAAAAAGGGCTTTTATCAAGCAAATTTCAGGCTTGAAATGAACCTAATGTCCCTAGTGGATGAGCTGTTTTTAACTCTGTGCTTTCAATAATTTTATCATTTTAGATAAATATGCACAAATCCAGTAATTTTCCTGAATACTGTATGTTTCAAAAGTGATTAAGTGCTATTTTGAAGATGCTGGTGAAGCAACTAATGGCTAAATAATTATTTTGTTTAGAATGATATGCTTTGTGAGAAATTATCTAATTAGTAAAACAGAGCTACAAACATCTTCCATAATTTCCATATCAGATTTCTACTTATTAACAGTGCCAAGTCATGGGAACCTGCATTGGTGCATCACTTTGGTAGGAATGCTGTAGCCGGTAAAAAAGTGATCACATTTGCAGTTCAGCATCTTGCTTGGTTTAGCTGCTAAGCTTATTCATTACAAAAGGTTGTGTTTTTATCATATTTTTGTTCTGATCAGGAAACAAGTCAGTGTTTATTTTTTCCTGAATCTTCAAAATCTGTCACTGCAAAAGGGGAAACCTACATGGTTTAGACTCTCAAAAATTTGTCCAAGCATAGGTGAGGGAATCTCTGCCTCCTTAATGGCTGCTCCAAATATCACCAAATTGGCATCCCTTGTTTCAGATTCTGTCATCTCTGTCATTATGGCATGTCTTCTTTTGGGGGTTCCCTTCTCAGTATTACAGATTTGACAATGCTTCAGAAGCGATATCCCAAGCATGGAATCTCATCCAGCACTTTACCGGTTCTGAGCCTGGATGGATATTTTAAAACCAGGCCTCTCAATAACTGATGGATCTGCAGCTTTTAAGGAAAATACATTTCAGCTCTGAGGCAATAATAACTGCATACAACCAAAGAATATTCCCTAACCTATTGACATATTCTCATGCATCATCTGTTAAGCTGGCCTTCAGAAAAAACATTTAGTTGCTTCACATTCATAACTCTGTCTTCTAAAGTAGCTGGTTTAAATAACAGCTTGTTATCAAAGGAATATAGTATATGTAATGGAAGGGTAAAAGTAGAAATACACAAATGGCTGTATGTGTGCTGAAAGAGAAAAAAGATGTCTGAGGAGCTGGAAGGTTTAGTGTCATGTGGAAGATACCCTGTGTGGTACTAATAAAACTTACATAATATATTACAATAACGTTCACGTCTATGGATCTGAATGTCAACTGAAATCGAACATCTTACTATTTTTTCATTCTGTGACTATTCTGAGGATGGTTATATGTGGCAAACTTCCGTGTTGTTGTGAGTTGACCCTGGCTGGATCCTACGTGCCCACCAAAGCCACTCTATCACTCTCTTCCTCAGCTAGATGGGAGAGAAAAATATAACAAAAGGCTGGTGGGTTGAGATAAGGACATGGAGAGATCACTCAACTGTTATCGTCATGGGCAAAACAGACTTTACTTGGGAAAATTAGTTTAATTTATTGCAAATCAAAATCAGAGTAGGATAATGAGAAATAAAACCAAATCTTAAAAAGAGCTTCCTCCCACCCCCCCCCCTTCTTTCTGGGCTCAACTTCATTCCCTATTTTATCTACCTCCCCCCACCCAGTAGCACAGGTGGATGTGCAGTGGGGTTGTCAATTCATTCTTCTCCTCAGGGGAAGATTCCACACGCTCTTCCCCTGCTCCATTGTGGGGTCCCTCCCACAGCAGACAGTCCTCCATGGACTTCTTCAGTGTGAGTCTTTCCCACAGGCTGCAGTTCTTAATGAACTGCTCCAGCGTGGGTCTCTTCCATGGGTGAAGCCCTTCAGAAACAGACTGCTCCAGCATAGGTCTCCCATGGGGTCACCAGTCCTTCAGGAAACCTGCTCCAGTGCAGGCTTTTCTCTCCGTGGGGCCATAGGGCTGTTTCTCTCACAGATTCTCACTCCTCTTGGGCTGCAGTTGCTCATGTGCAGTAACTTTTTCACCTTAGCCAGCAGTGGGTCCATCTTAGAGCTGACTGCACTGACTGCTGGATGCAAGGTAAGCTTCCAGCAGCTTCTCACCTGTAGATCCCCTGCTACCAAAACCTTCTATGCAAGGTTTTTTGAAAACATGTTTTTTAAACCCAGTATACACATACAACAACATATGTTGTTTGGAAAAGGTTGCTCTCAAGTGTGATAGAGACTACCTATTTTAGAAAAGAGTTTGTATTTTTTGTCTGCTGTGCAAGCAGAGGACATTATTTACAGTGTCTGTTCCCCGATAACACCCAAAGGTATGCAGATTGCTGAGACCTTCTGATTTCTCAAGGTTAAATCAAACTGAAGGCAATCATTCTTCATCCAAGTTAACTGAGCCTACTTACTTGCTTTGGCACTGGTACCACATCCTAAAAAAGCAGGTTTTTCTTGTTTTTGGGCAGGTGGTTAGAATACCATATAGAGTTAATTTTTGACTGTCAGGATTGAAATTATTTCTCAGCCAGGGTGAAATATACGTATATTTGTTAACTATTAAATTGTGGAGAAAAAAACCTTTGCAAAGGTTCAAAATGTACCTCAGATGTAAGAAAAAGATCAGAATTTCAGACCAATTTCTGTTAAAATGATGAAAAAGATGAATGTAATTCCATTACCTTACATGAATGGAATTACATGAAGGTAACTCCATTACCTTCTGATCAAGAAAATTAATGCAACTCTTGTAGACTCTGTTCTTAAGCCAGTGAGAGTTTTAACTACAGACTGAGGCAATGATGGCATAGATGGTTATTGCGAACATGTCACAGACTTAGGTAAAAACTGATTTTTTTTTTTTGCGCTCACCAGTGTGGTTTCTAACAGATGCTTGAATACTGTGTATCAAAACTTGTGTATTTTAATTCTTTTGCCTGTGGTATTCCTAAAATGAACCTTTAAAACGGGAAGCATCAGCGGTGTTAAACAGTCTTTATTTATCTTTACTTCAGAGTAAGTAGGTTTCAGAAAGTGAAAGACTACTCCTTATTAGTAGAAGCTTTCTGAAATTTAAAAGATTGTTCATTAATTATAACTCATGCTAATGAACTAGATACAAAATTAACAAATACTAAGTTAATTATTACTTACACTAATTGTTCTCCTAAGAATTCATTCAGACATCTTTTAAATGAAATTTAAAATGTCATGTCCGAGAGGTATCAGCAGTCAGATTATAGGCAGAATCAGAGAAATGAGTCTAAGAATACTCAACTAAGAAAGAAAATCAGGCTTTTGCGTTACTTTCAAAATATACAGTACATACTGTAGCAAAGGCCTCTCTCTGATGATGAGCTAATTGTGCTTTTAATTGATATTTGGCTTGAGGATTTTATGTTTTCCTGTTGTCGTTATTGAAGAGTGCTAGAAGCATTCCAAGGTAATTCTTTTCTTCATATTGTATTAGTTCTTCAAGGAAATATTGACCATTATCCTTATAACTCTTATTTATTAACATGGACCTAAATCTAAGAAGTGTGTGACAGTTGCCTGCCAGGCTACCCTTAAGAAATAAGGTTTATTAAACACTTCACTTTCTTCTCAGAAATTATGTTATACAATTTGTGTTAGTAATTTGGCTTGGTAGGATTGCACAGAAAGATAGGTAATAGTTTTTTTGCAGGATAAAAGCTAAAATGGTTAGCTAGCGAAATGGGCACATAATAGTTTATACATTTAGAGCAAAAGCCATATTGCCAATGTAGCACACACATATAGTCTCCTCCTTGCAATTTAGGTCAGAGATTAAAGTGTTTAATTTCTGCAAGATCCATGTGAGAGAAGGGCAGTTTTACTAACTGGCTAATTTTGATTATGGAACAATTTGTGCTCTCTTCCTAGGAGCAGAAACGACAAGTTTTGGGTTTGTGTTCTCAACAAAAGTCAACAGTCGCAACAGCAGCAGTTAAAAATAATCTACTGTCATGAACCAAATATGGCTTTCAGAAGGGTGCTGCCTGTTTTGGTGGGGCTTTTTTGGTTATTTTATTTTGTTGTTTTTTCTTTTTGCATAAATGGTTTATTGATCCGTTGTGGAGTTATTCAGCAATGAAATTATATTGAAGATTAAAACCAGTATTAAGTAATGGATGATCCAATTTCCTGTGCCTTGAGCTTATTGACACAGTTTGTTACTAATGCATGCAGGGAAAACTTCAAGTAAAACTTTGGTTTTAAATTTCACCTGCATTCCACAGGATAGTTTTTGCAGGAGGATTGCTAAAGTGGATACTAAGTCCCTAGATAACTGCTGTGTGCAAATACCACACTAACACTTTGAAATAATTTTTTAGGAGTATAGATTTTCTTTCATCTCTTCTTCACAGTCATGCAGCTACTTATTGTTTATGATATATTTTGATTTTTTTTCTATTAGACCTACATATGGGAAAAAATCTGATGGTTTATATACCCCATATGTGAAATGGCAGTAAGTTTTACATATATCTGCTGAACTTGCAGAGGTTTTTGTCCGTGCAGTATCAGTCCTATCTACCAAAATAGAGAATTAGAATTACTGCTTCTGGTTTGGGTTGGGTTGGGGTTTTTTTCTCCGCTTATTACCTTAATACATTTACTAATAGCTTCAGTTGTAATTCTCCTTCCTGTCAGTCAAAACTTCTTGTGTACAATCATTTGCTTTTTTCAATATAAGAAATTGTACATAATTCTTTAATTGTGGTAAAAGACTTTATTTATGCATAATTGTAGCAGGTTTTTTTCTGGTTTATGTTGATTATTTCAAGAGTAGAAAATAAATATGCATTTTCCTATGTTGTAGAGATAATAAAAAGAACCATGATAATTACTGCACTTTGTAATCTTTTTTGGTTTTGCCTTAGGCGTTAAAGAACACAGCACACACCTCTCTATTTTCACAGGGTTTCTGAAAACCTCTGCAGGACCTAATGATGCAGACCAAATTATTTCCATTTTTGTTTCCAAGTACTTATTGCAAAAACTTTTTCTTTTCCTTCCTGTTAGTGATTTCATAATCATAATAAAGGAGGAAAGTATTTGGGAATAGGAGAATGTGTCTGGTCTGATGTGGGGTCACTGACTGGCATTTGCCATATTATTTTCCTGATATTTACGAGGTAAACGTCAGCAAAATTAACTTTCAAATCCTTTCACCCTTCTAGGTGAAATTCAGTCTTGTGCATGAAGTCTGTAAAGGTACAAAACTTTATCACAATCTACTCTTCTATATTCAGGAAGATGAATGGAAGAGGAAATTAAATATTTTCTAAGCTATTGTTTGCCCTTTACACTGTATATTAATTTAATAATTTTCAGATTGTCTAATCAGACAGAAAAGAATGAATGGGCAGATTCTCTGAAACTGTATCTTAAAGAATATTTCTGGTAAAATATAGTCTCATACAGTAGTTTATAAAAGAAATTATCAGTGAGAGAAAGCATTATGGAATCTCAAAACAGAAATAATTTTGTTTTACAGACCGTATGATATATTTCTTAAAAAATACAAAAGCAAAAGGATTTGCATAGTAATAATTTGATCTTTTAGCATAATTAAATTATTACTGAACTACTCTTTGTGTTTAAGAAATCATATATTTACCAACTCAGGATAATTTTGCATTTTCACTTTGAAGGGTTTAGGAACTTAGTCTTGATTATTGAGTAATGTGAAACTGTTCTAAAGATAGATGTAAATCAAGAGTCCTTTTCTTCTGTAAATAAGCTATTATTTTTTCAGTTTCCACTGAAAGTACAGGTAGAAATTCCATTGCAATATAGTTCTGGCATGCTCATACTTTTAGCTGACGGAAAAAAAAATTATTGAGAAAGGACTGGTTAGATTTTGTGAATCGCAAAGTAAATAATTATTATTTTTGACTAATAAAGTCAAATAAAATTAATAAAATGTGCTTTTGAGGATTCCCTATTCATCTAATATTTCCTATTTTGTTCTTAACAGGTAAGTAATTAGCTTATAACGTCCTCACCATCATCCCACCACCAAAGTGAAACGAACCTTACCAAAACCAGTTTTCCTGTTCTGACTTGTGAACATCCCTGATCAGTGCTGTTTCACAGTTCAGCTGAATCTCCTGGTGAAAATTATTTTCTCTCTTCAGCTGACTTTCTTTAGTTTTAGAGTGTGCTCCCTCTGCCTTTTGCTTTGGGGGCATATCTTCCAGACAGTAAAAAGCAATCAGCATCTGTAGGCAACAACCTAGATCAAAAGTCTGTTTCTGTCTATGGACAGACTTGGCTATCCAAAACAAAATAAGAGGTATCACTATCTGTAGTCCTGTCTGTAAATGCTTCATCATGTTATTAATTCGGTGTGCATGATAAAATCACTTCTCTGCATGAACGATTGCAGAGTAACAGATCCCATGTGAAGGAAAGCAAAAGTGTGTCGTAGAAGGCAGACTGGCATTGTGAAAATGACAGCTACTTTGGAACTAAATATAGGAATTTTGCATGCTTCACACCTCAGCTTTAGGACTTATCTGTAGTTACTCATTTTTTGTAATATCAGGACATGCTGAGGCACTGCTTCCATATGGATTTCTGTGGAGGACGACTTGAATCATCAAGGCAATTTTTTTTTTGCGGCACTTGGCCTTTTCTTAGAGGTTTCCTCTGAGTTTATGCTATTTAGCTTGTTACAGCTGATGAAATCCTGTCCCCAGGACATAAACATTACAAGAATCCAAGCTCCAATCCCATAATTATATATAACTGAAAAGTTTCTTGTTCCCCATTGTGCTGTGATTTCTGCCAAAACAACATAGTAAACAGTCCTTGATAGTGCAACTAGCTAATACAGAATTGCAATGTATTTTGATTGAGTAGCACTTTTGAAGCCTAAAGGACTTCAGTGAAGGTTTTTTTAAACAACTGTTCAATGGAATTCACACCATAAATGTGTGAATTTTCCTAACAAAGCATTGTATGGTTTTCGTTTTAACTAATTAGCCATTATTTTTGCAATTCTTTTTAGAACCATTGGATACAAAAAGAAGTATGTAAAAGTTCCACATGGGCATATTTGGGTGGAAGGTGATCATCATGGACACAGCTTTGACAGCAATGCTTTTGGCCCGGTAAGTCAATTTTCTGTATATCATCTACAATTTGCAACTAAAAAGCAGTGCATGTCTCCTGGGTCATTTGTACAACACAGAAGTATGAATTGACTGTGACAGTATTTTTGTGAGAATTATTAAACTTTATCACTGGAGATTGAGTTTATTCTTAACTATTAGAAAAAAAACAAAGACTCCTTTTAATTCCCCCATGTGCAAGGAGCAGTGGTAGAGTTTTTAAATTTGAAGGGATGTACTGGAGGAGTAGCCAGAGGGTGAGCCAGCTCCCTGTAGCTGACAGATGCTCCCTGAGGACATGTTAGCAGCTGATGTAATTTGGAATAGCTCCCTCCCAGGAGCTTGGTCTTGCTTTAGTGCCAGTGCTGGGATAAAAAAACTAGGAAATTGCAATTGTGCTTAGCAAATGTTAACTGTTAAATTGGTCTGTGGACGATGCTAGAGATATTTCAAAAATTTTCCAAAAATAAATAATAAGTTTTCTTTGCATAGGGCCATTTTCATATTGAATAAAGACAAAACTTAACCTGAAAAAATTGTTTCTTGACTGGTAGAACTGTGCCTCTGTTCATCAAAAGACAGTAAATGATTTCTCTACACTCCAGTTTTGGTTTGGTTTTGCTTTTGTTAACTTTGTGTAGATTCCTGCTCTTGTTTTAGCTTCAGCTAGCATGCAGGAAATAGTTGCATGAGCTGTGCATCCTGCTGTGGAAATACAAATCCTTTTTGCCCTACTCCATATGCAGGGTTTTGACATGTGTCTTTAAGAGACAATGCTTTTCTGGTGTAAAAGACACCCACCAGCTGTCACAGGGAAGTTGTCAAGGCTGGATTTTTCCTCCTTTGTGCACCCATGTTTCATACAGAAGTCAGCCCACTGGCTAATTTAATTAATAACAGCAAAGAACTTATGAATTTGTCTGGTGTCTGGAAGTTAACATAATTACTAACTTTAAATAATTCATTCTCAGGAAAAATAAAGACAAGACCTCCTGTCTCTGGTTTGGAGTACATGATGCCATTGCCTCCCTTTTGGATGGTCTCATGTGGTTTTTTGTGTTTGTGTTTCTTGCTATTTTCCATTATTATTTTCCTGCCGATATCTTCTAAGATTTCTAACATTTAGTTTTAGAGTTTCTTTCCTGCAGAATTTAATTCAGTTTATCCTGTGCAGGTATCTCTTTCCTTTTCTGTCTCACTCTTTGTTCCCAAGGTAAATCTTAGTCATAAAACCACTAATCTTTTCAATTACAAATATACTGGCAATGTAGCCTTGAACAGAAGGAAACTTTCAGATTTAAAGCAGATTTGCAGCAGCTCACACAATAGTTAATACAAGGTAAAATCCTCAAGTTAGGCACTCTACAGCTTTCATGCAAGATAGCATGTTGGGGTAAATGTAACTACCCTCAGACTTTTACTCAATTCACTGATGTTTATAAATATTAGAAAAGTGCCTTCACTAGGCTTTGACCTCACATTAGTCATCAGCTGCTAGCTAAAATTGGATAGTGTGTCACTTTTCTTATAGTAATGGCACCTTTTGAAAGCTTGTAAGACAGTTTTTGACAGTGAATTCTTAAGCATTCTACAGGAATAATGACCTTTATATTGTGTAGACTATGGGCAAGTCAGCTGTATTTTCCTCTGAAATTAAGAGGCATTTTCCTTTGAAATTAAATTATAGAAGCAATTTGAATGCAGGCAAAAGGAGGCTGAAGAGATCACAGGGATAGAAACTAGTTTGAGAATAATAAAATTTGGAAATTTTTTCTCTGTAGAATAAAATGGAAAGCATGTTTAGAAGGACACACTGGACTCCAGGTTCTTTTCCATTCTACACATGTTAGGTTTTCGGTTACTGGGACATTTTCTACCTTTCTGTCAGCTGTACTCTGGAGATCACTTGCACAGGTGAATTAAAATATTAAAATCTCTTTAAAATCACTCTTTTCAATCCATTCAGAAGGTATGTTCTATTTAAAAACATTTTCTTTTATAAAACTGCAGCAGTCATAGGGAACAGACTACACAACAAGGACAGAAAAGCATTTTTCTGACTTTGCTAGAGATTGGGTTAAATGTTATGCGTGTCACAATTATTACTTGCAAAACCAGATATATTTTCTTGGATCAAAAGATTCAGTAAAAATAGTGTATTTTTTTATAGTGTGTTATGTTGTAGGCTACCATATTTTCAATTTTCATGCAATCTTGTAGTAGAAAAACATATATAGTGTAGACAGTCGGACCCAATAATGTTGGATAGATAAGTTTAATGAGTTACATGAGACATAAAAGGAAATTATGGAAAAACAAGTTGAGAACAGATGTTAGAATAATTTTTTCTCTTGCAGAATGACAGTATGTGTAATGGCTTAATGGGTTAGTTTGATAAAGCAAAAACCCTGATACCAATCAAATTTTAAATTAGATGAACCTTTGGAGAGATATGAATTTCTAAAATGTAAAACCTTGTCAAATTAAATTATCTCTACTTAGTTCATAAAATATTATAAAATATATTACCTCTTTGTTATTACATGATTTTTATAGCACTAGAATTCGAATATTAAGGCATAGAGAGACATTTTCCTGAGGTGTGTAAATACAATGAAAAATGTTTCAACTAAGATTTGTAAATGTTTAATATTTCTTTTCTACTTAGTCATATCTTTGAATAAATGAACACCTTGTAACAGGACATCTGTGGGTAATGCTGGATAAGAAATGCTGTTAAATTGCTAAAATAAAAATTAAATATTAATTGCCTCTCCAGAATATTGGACTACATTTAGTAGTGTAGTATGTTTATTGTGCATTGTCTTTAAAAAATGCTTTGTGTAATACAGAATGGCAGGTGTTATACTATTGTTTTGATACTGCTATTTCAGTTTTGGAAATATGTCAGCCATTCATAATGCTGAAAATAGCTGTTTTGAATAGAAGCCAATAAATATTCACCATACTTGCATCTTTTTACTATTATTTAAGGGGATAAAAAATTACATACAGCTAGAAATTTATTTCAATTACCAGGACTAGAATAGAGATTTCTACTCAGTTGGCTATTACTGTTATCAAATTATTATAGACTGAAATCAAACTTTTATGATATTAGCTTAGCATTCCTTAATTGGCATATTACAGGAATGTAATAATAGTTGTTTTTGTTTTCAGTTCTGATAATTTTGCTATTTTGGAGGGCCTTTTTACTATGAGGTTGTAGTTTGAGAGCATAAGAAATATAACATTAATGTTCCTGGCAATACTGCTTCTTTCTTAGATCAGAAATGCAGGAGACACATTATAAAGAATTGATGAAGTATTAAACTTGATCAAGTAGTAAACTCCTCTGCTGCTTCAAATTTCTTACAGATTTTAACGGGTTAACTTTATGCCAGATCAGTTACTGTCATTGCTTGCACAGCCAGGATAATGCCAGCATAAAAACAAAGTGATAATTCATATTCTGAATCTGTCACTCTGGCTAAATCAAGGGAAAAGTCATTATAGACAGTACTTTGCCCAGATCAAATGTGTACAGTTGGCATCTAGCAGTGCAGAGATGGTTAAGAAACCAACATGTAAGGATGCCTGAGAAATACCTATTAAGAAGTGCATACAGTGACTGATAGATGGATATATATATTTCTGGACCTAAACACATGCAGTGAGTAGCACTTCCAGAATAAGAAGAAAAAAAAAACCCAAAAAAAACCAAACTAAAAGAAGTTAATTTACCAAAGAAATCCCTATAAGATGAAATTGAACTATTTTTTTTTTTCTTATTACTACATTTCTGTGTTTCCAAATGCTTACAAGATGAGGATCTGAAAGACCTTTATAAAATTAGGGCTTGAAGTCAGTGGCAGTCATTCAGCTGTCTTGTAAAGGACCTGAACAAAAGTTCATTAAAGTCAATGAGAGATTTCCTTTGGCTTTAATGGCTTTGGATAAGGCTCTTCATGAGTTAAGCTTCACAATCCAGTGTAAGAGGAAAAAAGCTATTATCCTCCTTATCTTCCTGGGAAACCTGAGACACAGGTAGATTGAGTACTTTGTCATTAAACATATTTGGCTCAGCCAAGTCCCTATCCTAGTCCTTTTACTAAAAACAGAGTTATCTTTTGATGTATTTACTCTCAAAACTAAATCCTGTTGAACCTGAGCCTGACTTTTTATTTAACAGAAGTTTTACATTCGTAAGCTTTAAATGAGTAAATAGCTTTTAGTCAGCATTACTGTAGAGGGCATTTTTATGATTGTCTATATAAGCAGTTTTGTACTGTAAGTTCATGTAATAAACTATCTGAAAAATATTCCTGTCTAACTTTCTTCAGCACAAGCCTGTAGACTGTGACTAGAAAACTTGATAGAGTAGAATCACATTCAAAATAAGTGAATATGCTGAGTTTGTTAGTTATTTTAATTTGCTTTTCAAAAGCTACCATCATCTCTCTTCAGATAAGGCAGAAATGGTTTAACTACTAACCCTCAGTGGGCAAATTCAATTAATAATAGGAATGGAGTATCCCTATTATAACTATTTTCTTAAACTGATCCAGTATTTCCCTCTATGAGTACTGTTAATGAATACAAGCAGTCAAAAGCAGAAGATATTAAAAGTTCATTAGACAATAAGGTGAACTGAAATAAAACTCTCTTAGTGAAGGGCATTGTGTGACTGTTGGTAAAGGAAATACTTGAATCAAGAGGCCTGCAGCTTGTGAGAATAGCCTGGCTTCATACCATCTGTCTTCTTCTAAGACAGGTTCAGAAGACAGTTTAAGGAAGAAGCAGATATCTTTCCGCAGTTCTGGATTACTTGCATAATAGCAGACAATGAATGCCACGTCCTAAAAGTCACATCATCTCAGTGATGATCTTGCCATCTGCTGAGGGTTTCATTTATGAGCTGTAAACAAAGGCAAGAATCACATACCCCCCTGAAATGGAGCAGCCTCTAAGGCAAAATATGGGAAGAGTTTAACAGCTCACAGCAGTGTGCTGAACAGCACCATGTTAAAATTGCACAGTAAGGTATACAGGTAGGGCAGAACCAACCCACAGAGAATTCTGCCAGGTCTCGAAATACCTGGTGACCCTGTTTGTGTCCCATACTCCAACCAGCCCCTGAGAGAGGCTTAAGACAAATAGTTTCAATAGCAGGTACCCAAAACCTAATTTTCTTAGTTCAGACTGAAGTCATGAGGAGATAGTCAAGCACTGAGAAACAAAAGTGTGATTTTCGCAAGAAAATGCCTAGCTGTGCTTACACTTGTAAAGTTAATGTAGACGAGGATAACACTGGTGGAAAAGTAGTCAGTGAAGGCTGGGAGTGACCTACTGGGGACTTTTCTGCATTGATTTGCTACCTGATATTGTAACCTTTTCTGCTTTCTGCTACCACTGCGACCAGTACTTGCACCTTCACTTTCCCTTATATATGTAGCCTGGGAGAGCACCATGACTCTTACGGGATTGGTAACATTTCTATTTTTTCTCTTTGGTATTAAGAAATGAAGCTGTGTTTAAAGAGGACATGTAATGCAAATATGCAATCAATAACATTCCATAATATTTATCACTGGCCACTAGCAAAAATGAAATAGGTAAAATTGTTTACAACCAGAGAAAAGACGTTGCACATGGAGCATGAAGTTACCAGTGATAAATAGGATGCATGCAGAGCTTGAACTTGTAAAAGTCTATGATGAATAGAAAAGATAAGACATTATGTGTTATGACTGTTGATAAATAAACCTGGAAGGGTAAATATGCTTGTCCCTTTTGAGAGAATATTATATGTGAGATGCAAATTGAGATGGTGTCTTGTCTACTGAGAATGACAATTCTCTCCAGGAGCTGCTGAAGGGTAGCCTTGGTAATAGGATTGTGTGGCCTCACTGTCCATTAAATTGATGAACTGAATTTGCAGTATAAGGAATAAAAAGTCCTCTGTAGCTGTCCTAATTCTCTTGGAAAGTAAAATATTTAGCCTGGCTATGGTCTAAACCAATGCGTAAAAATTAATCTTTCAAGTAGCCTTGCTAAAAGCTCTCAATTAAATTTACTCTATTTCTTAAGCAATGGAATGTTTATGAGGACTTGTAAAGTAGCAGAAAATTTGGGGGTTTTGTCTTAGTTAGGTGAATATTTCTGAATACAAGTACCTTTAAGGGATTTTCCAACCACATTGGAAAGAACCGGGGTGTCCTGGTTTCAGCTGTGATAATTTTCTTCCTAGTAGCTGATGCAGTGCTGTGTTTTGGCTTTAGTCTGAGAACAATGCTGATAACACACCAATGTTTTAGTTGTTGCTAAGTAGCTCTTACCCCGATTGAGGACTTTTCAGTCTCTCATGCTTTGCCAGTGGGGAGGAAGCAGAGATGGGACACCTGTCCCAAACTAACCAAAGGGTTATTCCGTACCACAGCACATCATGCCCAAGTATATAAACTGGAGTAGTTACCCGGAAGGGATCGATTGCTGCTTGGATTAGGTTTGATATCGGTCAGCATGTGGTGAGCAGTTGTATTGTGCATCATTTGTGTTTATTGTTTTTTCTTCCAAATTCCACTTTAGTTTTTATGCTCTCCCCTTGTTATTTCCCTTGTCACTATTATTGTTATTATTATTATTTAGTATTATATTGTACTGTAGTTATTAAGCTGTTCTTATCTCAGCCTGTGGAGTTTACATTCTTTTGATTCTCCTCCCCATCCTGCTCAGGAAGAGGAGAAAGAGAGGAGGGTGAGAGAGCGGCTGCGTGCTGCTGAGTTACTGGCTGGGCTTAAAACACAACAACCAGTTTTGATGTCACTTACATTCAAATGAACCAGGAAAAAATGTTGAAACAATGTTAGATTGGTTTAATGAAATATTAGAAGAGATCAGAGAGCTGTCAGATGCATGACATCATTTGTAATTTACTAATTTGAACAGCTCTGCATTAAAATATAATAATTTGCTGAATCCTATATACTGCTTCATCAGTTTCCTTACAATTCTATTTCTCTCAAGTTCCAGCCTGAAATACCCTTATATTTGATAAGCACTCTGCATAATTTATAGCATTATATTCTCTATATAGGATCTCATAAATTACTTGTTTTAATGGAAATGAGGCACAAAGGAATCTTTGCTGACTTTGCTATGATTTAACTGTATATGGAATTTTGATTAATGCTGGCATTCATATTAAGATTTACCAGGATGTCATTTAAAAATCCATTGAATACTTTTGTTTCTATTTTTACTTCCTTGGACATCGAACGTTGTCAAAGCTCAATCACTGTTTACTAAAATAAAGTTCTAAATTTTAGTAGTATTAAAGGAAGTTATTATCCAGCTGATTCCAATTTTGGATAACATAAGTGCTTTGGTGTAATAAATACTCATCTCACTGAATCGCCCAATCTTGAGATAAGTCTATTTTACTGTAGCACCTTGTTTGCATGATTTTACATCATATTGGGAGGTTAGGAATGCATATTTATGTGGTAGTGAATATGCATATTTAATTTATTTACAAGTGTATGCTTGTTTATTTTTAGAAGCAAAACTTAATTGATACATGATGAGCAATATTAATAGAATTAACAATGCTTCTATAATTTATTTGAGGGAAATTATTTTTCCCATCTACTTGGTTCATGTCCAGTCCGGGGTACTGTGGTCTGGGGATTCCCTGCACAGGAATTGCAATGACGTATGGAAATTAGACCTTTTAAAGGCACCTGTAGTGGACCTGTAGCACATGATGTAGAAGAAGCTTTGAGAACCAGGCTTATTTAGCCCTGAGCAGAGAAGGCATCTAGGAGAGCTCATGGCTGTCCTCAGCTACAGTACAGCATATAGGGAAAGCAGGGCTCAACTTGTCTCAGAGATTCAGAATAGTACGACAAAAGACAAAACAGGCAAAAGTCAGAACATAGAATCACAGAATAGTCAGGGTTGGAAAGGACCTTAAGATCATCTAGTTCCACCCCCCCTGCCATGGGCAGGGACATCTCGCACTAAACCATGTTACCCAAGGCTCTATCCAACCTGCTCTTGAACACCGCCATGGATGGAACATTCACAGCTTCCCTGGGCAACCATTCCAGTGCCTCACCACCCTTACAGCGAGGAACTTCTTCCTTATATCCAATCTAAACTTCCCCTGTTTAAGTTTTAACCAGTTACCCCTTGTCCTATCACTACAGTCCGTAATGAAGAGTCCCACCCTAGCATTCTTATAGCCCCCCTTCAGATACTGGAAGGCTGCTATGAGATCAGCTATTTCAGTAAATTTTAAATTTTTAAACCTTAAATTTGTAAATAGTCATAAATGTAGGGGTGTTTAAATAATTGTATTTCTGATTCTAATCAAAGGCATCAAAGCATTGTACAAACTATGGATTTTTTATAAAAGTAGCATAGAATGGAAAGATTTATTCAAGATTTTTTTTTTAAGAATTCAAACTGTAAGAGTATAGAAATATTCTAGTTCTACAAATGTTCTACTGACCATAATCATGGTGTTGCCAAAAGAACTTTCAGATTAGTAGCAGAAATTTAAAGTTATTTGTTTTCCTTTTCACCACAGGAGAGACAAGTAAGAATTATTCTTGAGAGATAATTCTCAAGAGATAATTCTCATAGAATGTTATGTTTGCTGAGAGCAATAATGCCAACAAACAGAGGAGTAAATATGTTTAGAAAACAAATTGTAAAATATATTCCTTTTCCCTTGGTTACTATTTAAGACAATGTCACTTAATTAAAGTTCTGCATAGTTATTCAGTTTACTTGGTCTGAGGACTTGGCCACTGCAGATTAGCTTTTAGTAGGGTCTGAAATTTTATGTAGGTTTCAATTAAGGGATATTGCAACTGAATATCAGATTAAGGAACCTGTACAATTGTTCTGATTTTACTCTTCTTTTTAAAAAAGAGTTGTATATAATATGGAAACTGTGATTAGTAGCAGCGTGAAATAGTAATAACTCCATGGTGCTTCCTGTGTTTTTAATATATACTGCTTCCTCTTCCACTTATACTAATGTACCATTTATGTAACTATATGTTCTCATATAATCATTGAAAATATGTTTAACATCATTTGATACAGAACAGAAATCTCCCATCAGGTGACCAACAGCTCTTTGTGGTCGTGAGGACAAGTCCCATGTAAACCTTTGAACACTACTGATGCATAACAATGCCTGCGAGCTGCAAGATCTGTAACTCAATATCACATTTTCTAATTGCAAAATTACTTTTTTCCACAAGTGCATATATCACAATATGATTTTAATGACTGCTCTTCTGAAATATGTATGTATTAAAGCTTATACCAATGCTGTCTCTTCTTTCTTGCCATATATATCTTCTTGAAGCTGAGACCAGATTACAGGTTTTAGGAGATGTTAACTTTTAAGCCTAATATTTGTGAGATATAAGTTGCTGAAAGGAGGGTGGAAGGAAATGAAGGAAACAGTTAATATGATAAGATAGTAAGGTCTGATATTTCTTTCCTACCAAAGATGGAAATCTGAAGATGATGAATAATTTGCATACTTTGTAAGTATGTATTTAGGATCAATAATGGGTCAATGATAAGAAAGAAAGATGAAGAAAGAAGGAAAAATTCCACAAAATAACACTTCTACTTCTGGTGGAAGTCATGCAATTTTAATAATGAAAATCTGTGCAGCATCAGTCAAAGGAATAATAACCTTAAAAGTCTTTCAGTGTTTTATAATTGTAAAATGAATTACCAGGCACTTTCTTAAAAAGTCACTCCATTGTGTTTCTTAAGAGTTTAGTAAATGGTCTCTCTAATCACTGTTTTACAGGCACTGGGGTCATTTATGTCAGGTGGTACTTATGTAATATTGCACATTGTTAATACCTTTAGTCAATGTTGCTAGAGTTATTGTCTGTAGAATGTAGCTTTGACTTGATACATAACTGAGAGAGGAAAGAAAAGAGCTACAAGCCTTCCCAATTTTACTTTTGGATCACCTTGGTGGGACTCAGGTCTTTTTTGTGATTAAGCCAGTCAGAAATTTTAAAGCCATAAGCTCAGCTACCTCTTACTAAAAATGCACAAAAGAAGTAACAGAAAGTCTAAAATTCCTAACTTGCTAGCAGTTTAATAAATTTAATTCTGTATTATGACTGATTATATTCACATATTTTCCTACTATACAAATTAAAATTTAATTTGCAACTTATTAAAAACCGGGTTTTGTATAATTTAGATGCCAAAATAACATACTCTTGGACTACTCTGTAACAGATGTGAGACTGTTATCCAACATTGAATTTTGGCCATATACATGCTAAATCTAATGAAAACCAGGGGAAGCCTATGACCAAAACAAGGTGCAATACACTGAAAAAGGAGAGGGATCAGAAAAAGTAACTGCCTACAAAATTACCCATGACTGCTCCTTGGCAGGTTATGGCTCCACCTATTGTAATAGCTATCCTCACATTTGGCAGGAAGCAAGAGCACAGCAGAGGTGTTTTTTTACAATTTTAGTTACTAGATAGAGGCACACCAGAATTCTTTTTTTTTTTTTTTTTTGTAATCTTATAATGGTGTTGCAACCATGAACCGCTAATTCAAATTTATTCTTCAGAATGTTGCTACTGTAGGTTTCCATATATAGGATAAACCAGAAATACCTGCATTACTCTTCCAGACTGAATAGTACCTAAAAGGACATGCACTTTGGAATGAAAGTACACATGCTCACTCAAACATTTCTGATATTGCTGTAGCCACTGTGTTCTCCATATCTTTATGCTGCAAACAGATAAAACACTCCCCTTTGCCAAGTTCAATATATTGCTTTCACTTGGGTATGTATTGTTTTCTGGTAAGTCCTGTAATACAGGACTTGAGAAAGTGCTTCATGCACACATTTGATCTGTTCTCAACTATGCTGTTATATCTTATACATTTTCATCTGTCTCATTATCTGTATCACAGTTTTATTCTCTGTTCTCTTCTGTTTGAGTTACAACAAAGAAATCATCCAGGATGGTACTGAACTGATAAACTGAAGTTCTCACATAACCACAAATACATCAGTAATTAATTTCCTGTTTGTACCAAAGAAAGGCTTTACTCATGTTGGTAGAAAAAGATTGCTGTGTTTAAGAAAACTAGGCACTAATTTCAGTAAAGATTCTAACATTATTCTTTATGCCAAATAAAAAATTATTTTAAAGATAAATTTATCAAGTAGAGTAAGGTGCAGTTCAGATAATAGCAGAAGCAAGCCTTGCATTTCTGTTGTAGAGTTCATCTCATAAAATCATGAAATCATAGAATGGTTAGGGCTGGAAAGGAACATTTAGTTCCACCCCCCCACAATGGGCAGGAACATCTCACACTAGACCATGTTGCCCAAAGCCCCATCCAATCTGACCTTGAACACGGCCAGGGATGGAGCATATGCCACTTCTTTGGGCAACCTGTTCCAGTGCCTCACCACCCCCACAGTAAAGAGCTTCCTTATATTCAACCTGAACTTCCCCTGTTTAAATTTCAAGCGTGTATGAACTGTATCTTTAAAAAACAAAATAATAAAGATAGTCTTGTTTGTTTGTACTTGCATTTATGTGCAGTGTGGAAGGCCTTGTTTCACATCTGTGTTTTAGTTTAAAGTTTTAAGAGATGCAGCAGCCTGAAGTCATGCACTAAAAAAGAAGAAAAGTGTAATAGGATATCTATCTTCCCTCAGAGTTCTCTCCTGGCTCATTTTAAACAAAGTAATTTGACAGTAACAAAACCTAAAATGATATTTGGATTACTTCAGCAGTAAACTATCAACAGAACCATGTCATTTCAATTTATCACTTGTCTTTAAGTGTGTGAAAACCTAGGTCTTCATCACATTGCAATTGATTGCTTATACATAGAAAAAAAAAAAAAAGAAATTATTGACTGCCAGCTGAGCCTTCACATTCTCCCTGACTTGCAGATTTGTTAGTGAATCTCACACTACCTGAACTAGAACAGCACAGTAACCTTAGCTTTACCCTTGTTGCTATGTCTCAAGTCATTAGGATTTTATCCATCAAAAAGAGCTCTGGCCCAAAAAGCACACTGGGCCTTTGAAATTATAACCTAAGAGACAAATCCTGTGAAACCAAACTTAACCTCTAGAGCTAGCTTTTATCCTACTAGCATAAATCTGTGTTTCTTGGTACTTTGAAGAAATCTAACATATTACCAGGGTTGTACAGGAAAATATCACATCCATTTAACTTATTCAATCACTTTTTGCACAAAGATTTTGAAAAAAGAAAAATATATAAACCTAAAAATAAAAAAAATAATTTGAATTTTGAATATTTTCCTGTGATAAGTTCTACGGAAACAGAAAAGTAGAGGTGGGCTAGGCAGGTGATATATTATAAAGTGACTGTTAAACAAATAGCAGATGTTTCTTGAGTACTGTTACCTCCAGGTAGGGCCAGGTATAAGATCAGAAAGAAATAACTACAGTCTGTTCTAGTTTTGCAAAACTGAATTTTTTCCTTTCTTCTCAAACTATGTTCAGTCAGAGCAGACACATTATTTAAAGAGAATTCAAGATTTAAAGGTGATAACTGACCTAGTGAAAATCTGAATTGTCTTTATTATGCATAATTAAAGAACCAGTACACTTGCCATCTAAAAAAAATCTGTTAACAGGTCCTTCCAACTCAGTGACAAATAAACTTAGTAAACTTAGTAAACATCAATATTATAAATCTGTATCTAATTCAAATAATATTCCTTTTTCAACAGGACATAATAAAAAGCTGCCTTCTGTGGCACATGATGGTTTCACTATTGATCATTAGGATCTTGTGCTCTTGATAGTGTCTGGCTGCAGAAACAAGTGCTAATGACACAAAAGTAACCATAGTATAACACCTCTAGGTGAAACAAAGCATTGATACATTCAATAAAAATGGGTTGTAATTATTTTTCAGTGACTTTTTTTGTCAGAACAGTATCCTGGTTTAAGCCCAGCCATGCAGCCGCTCTCTCACTCCCCCGCTTCCTCCCTCCTGGCTCCTGGAGGGATGGGGAGGAGAATCAAAAGAATGTAACTCCCACGGGTTGAGATAAGAACAGTCCAGTAACTAAG
>JANHGB010029040.1:10616-26247 GCA_026283785.1 Coracopsis vasa | reverse complement strand
TCAAGGCCAGGTTGGACACAGGGGCTTGGAGCAACCTGCTCTAGTGGAAGGTGTCCCTGTCCGTGGCAGGGGTTGGAGCTGGATGAGCTTTAAGGTCCCTTCCAACATAAACCAGTCTGTTCTCAGCATGACAGCAGCTGAGAATCAACACCATAAAAGAACAATGTTTAAGCCATTCGCTTGGACACAACTGACATTTCAACCTTGATCATCAGCAGGAACTATTTCTACAGTGACCAATTTTGCAATGTAGAAAAAAACCCCAAAACAGTCTTTATAGAGGTGAGACACAGTCTGATGTAAAACAACATCCAGTATTGCTCAGTATAGTTCCATTTTTGAATGGACAGAAATATGTGTTGCAGCTCCTGAGCTCAGAGACGTATTTATGATACATTGCCTTTTAGCTGATACCTCACCATTCTCCAAGGAGGAGGTGGAGAAATAAAGCAGGAGTACTTTGCTACAGGTTTTACTACTTTTGTTCAGCCAAAACATGAGCAAACTGTAGTTAACAGCTGCTAGGTGGCGATGTGCCTGAAGGGAAAACACTGCTGTTGGTTTTCCACACACCCAGCTGCACAATTGCCACACTCACCACCTCGGGTTTTATTGTTTCAGTTAGAATACATTTCACAGGTAAAAAGTAAAGGAAAACTCTCATTTAATCAAGATGGGGTGTTTGCTTTTAAATACGTTCAGATACGATAAGGAATACAGTTAAAATGTATTAAATACACAGGATGCTCAGAGGTGCATGATAAGGAAAATGACATTTCGAGTTTCTTACAAGCAGCCATCTCAAGATCTTTAATCACAAACTACCTTCTCTTTTTCACAGCCCTAGAAAATAAATCAATAAAAGCAAGCCCTACCAGGAAGAACATCTCTGAATGAAAATCAGTGCATTTCTTCTTGTTTTACCAACCCTCCTCTAGCCAAAGGTTTCAACAATATGCCAGACATTATAGAACATGTTTTTATTATTACCAGTGGACTTCCTTATGTGTGATATTAAGTTGTAGCAAAAGAATTTGTATATTCTCTTTCATTCTTGTCATACCCTAACTTAGGCAATCCTGCTTAGAAAACAGTCATATTTAGCAAGGAAATCTATTTATGAGTGTGCATGTGTACTTGTCTGCATCCATCATAAGGCACTGGCACACTCAAGGTAGGAAGCTCTCTACTGCCTGAAGGACCAAGCCAGCAGACATCGTGCTCCCAGTTTTCAGAATAGAACTGCTAGGGAAACAAAAAACATAGTGATGCCCAAAACTACCTTGAGTTGCAGGCCTCCTAGAGTGGCTGGTACTGGCTTGTCTGCACTGGGGGCTGGATGTTTTTATGTACCTTTTAAATGTTTAGCTGTCCTGCGGTTCTTATTCTCTATTAGTCACTTTTTGAAGACATTTTAAAAGTGTATTTACCTTGTGAATGTAAATACAAAATTCAGGTCACTTATTGGTAAATATTTAGCAATTTAGAAGCAGCCGTTTCACACCAGATCAAAAACCTCCAAGACATTTATCAACTCAAAAAGCTTTCAGTTAGTTAAAGCCTGCTCTCATCAGCAAGAGCCTGTTCCCTCTGTTCTCCAGTATCCCTCCATCACCTCCGGAAAGCTATTTGTCTCCTACTCCAAAACTAAATGCACTCTTCTACTGTACCATAGACCATTTACATGAAGGAAGTGAGGCAAGGGTAAAAAGACAATAAAACCAGGAACAAAGGCAGGGACACAGACAAGCCACCACTGCAACCTGCACTTGGGTTTAGTGGTTGGTTGGGGGTTTTTTGGCAATAGCTACATTTAGTTCTCTGGGTCAAACTAAAATAGGCCAGAAGATGGTGTTTGATGGCTCTGGCAGCAGCTGCTGCCCTAGCAGGTACTTCTTGTCTCCGGAAAGCAGCAGACAGCAATTTAGGAAGCAGCACACTTTGCTTCCATCGGCTGGATCGTGCTGACCCAGGACTTGAACTACATCCTTTGATTACCTTCTGTTTCCTCACTGTGGCACAAAGCTGTAACTCCTGGTTGTTTCAAAGCTCAGAGTGTCTGTAAGACTTTTTTAATGAATGGTGAGCAGGAGTATGCAGAGTACACATTCTGCTGATCCTGTTACAACTAAAGAACTATTCTGCAGTCGCTACGGACTGCAGGGCAGTGGAGGTGATGTACCAGGTGATCCTTCCAAGTATCTTCCAAGTTCTACAAGGTGAAATACAACTGAGAAGTGTCCAATGGCACCTGATTTGTCTTGACTGCATTCCTTGCCTGCTTACGTGAACTGAACAGCAGGCTGGAAAGATCAGGTTTACCAGGAATATTTTTCATTCCTCAGTAGCACTTTGCAGTTCACAATTCGCTGGCGTTTTCCTCTTTGTTCTCTTCAGCTGGGCTGGGAACACTTAAAAAATGCAGCTAGAACTCATAACCTATAAATCTAGTTTATCTAGGTTGAAAAATTGTTGTTTGCTAATTAAAATCTTGATAATCTTCCCTGTTATTTGCATACTAATTTAAATTTCTGAAGGATTGATGATACAATCACAAACGTAATTTATCTTTAACTACAAAGAGTCTCAAACACAGTCAAAGCCTCTAGATGCACAGAGTGAACTTCACTCTGCTGTGCCCTAACATTGTGTAAACAGGGCAAAGAAAAGAGTTTATATTTTTCCAGTATGAAAAATGAGAAGAAAAAAATAAGAAAAGAGAGTGCATTAAAGAAATAAAGCCAATTCTAAGTCAGCTTGGCTGGTGCTCCAGCATCTAAAACACTTCTTACTTAGAAAAGTTCTGAGCCAGACCATGTTTAGAGGCTAGATTTCAGAATTACTGTGCATACCCCTCAGCTTTGGGAAGAAGCAAATCCAGTTTCAAGAAACCACTAATTACAGGGTTTAGAAATAAAGCAAAGAGCTCAAAGATTGCTAAAGTCTTTGAAAAGTTTTCCCCTTCATAACTCACTTGGCGACGCGTAAGATGCACTCACGGGACCTAACTCAAGTTCCATGTCAACGTATGGACACCTACTTCAGTGTGCAGAGCTGACCTTGCTTACATAAAGAGTGAGTATTAAAGGCCACGCAGGTGACAACCATGTGAGATAAAACCATGAATCCCAACACTGTATTGCTAAGAACCACTCAGTAAAGCCAAGTACAGCTTTTGTTATAGAAGAAATTAATTTTGGCTTTTAAACATTAACGTAATTACTTATCCTCAATGTTAGGATAGAGATGTTAATAAGTACCTATTACAGCACCCAGTTTTATAACTTGCAACCTACTACTTCATTAAGTTAAAATGAAATCTCATTCAAGTTCTAATACTATCCTTTTCCAACTGAGGGTCTTATTCTCTACAATTTTAACAGTATTTGACCTTAATAGATTATTGTACCACACTATAAAACCCCACCACCCTAAACACACATTCACTTATTACCAGTTGCAGTGCTCACAAAACTCCAGCCACCCACAGCACTGCACCCTTGCTCAAGATGCCGACGGGATCTGTTGTCCCCTAAATCCACTTGAAGGGAACAAGAGAAAAGAACCACCACATTCAGCTACCAAAGTGTTGCCCTTGCATTGCTTAAAGTAGCAGTACAAGAAAAACTGTTTTAGCTGCAGATATGTACACATCATATGTGTGCATGTGTGTAGTATGTGACACGCATGTGGAATGTGAAAATGGTATTGATTCTACTAGAGAGTGTACTTACTCACTGCAGAGAAAGCCTGTACAAATTCACAGGCCTCAGAGAAACAATATCCCCATCTACCCAGGTCTGAGGGAAAACCTTTCAGGAGGGGTCAGCCCTCCCTGTTCCAAAACACAAACGTCAGCTCCAAAAGTTCATGCTCTCAAGCCTTGACAAGTACTGACAGCGAATGCTGTGACAGTACTAGGAAGGTGAAACCCTACTCTTTCCCAGTGGATCAAAGTTACCATTTCCAGAACACAAGGGAAGACATTTTTCCTTCCAGAAAAGTGATTTTTAGTCCCAAAATCAAACCTAGAGGCCACTGAAAATTCTCCATGAAAACTGTTTTTCAATGGAAACAGCATGAGCTTTTCTTACTGTGCTACTACAAGACCAGTAATATACCATCTTCTTCCAAAGTGCTGGAAAAGAGCAGAGTCGTCCTGGGTATAATGGACTCTACATACTCCAAGAGGGTAAAAAGGGCATTATTTTGGGACAGGACTGGTGGCTAAAGAGGAAGGGGTCCTGATAGTCCCAGTATCTCCTTCTGATAAACACTCCATTGTAAAGGAAATTCCATTGTAAATAGACAGATCCCAGCTCCCATGCAAGGAAAAATTAAAACATGAGCTGTAGGGGGTGAGCTGAGCTAATTACACAAGTCATGTTCTTGCCAAAATTCTGTGCTTCCTGCTTCCAGAAGGTAGAGAAATTGAACTGTCATATGAAAATGATTGCTCAGGCTGGGTCAGGAGAGTGAAACAAGGAGTCATGTCATTGGTCTGAATTGCTGATCTGTTGAAATGACGATAAATGAACAGGCAAACAGGCACATGTACCAACAGGCATTTAAACCATGCACGAAAGTATGGTACTCGATCCCCAAAAATCAAAGGCTCTCAGTTTACGACCTTAATATTCAGCATAACTTAGTTTATGTCAGTGTTGGTAATCGGTCTAGAAGCACGACTCCAACGGGAGTGAACAGCTCAAACTAAACTGCTTGGTGAGCTACATGGCACCCAAAGGCACGCGTGTACCAGGCTGAATGCTGGGTTTGCTGCTATTCTTAGCTGAGCTGGGATTTGTTTTAAAAGAAGTAGCAAAAAGGTTACAAAAAAACCCAAAACAAAACCAAAAAAAAAAAAAACAAAAAAAAACCAACCACAAAAAATAAAAGACAAAAGAAATATTTAAAAAACCAAACCCCCTGAGCTGGGGATGTTCTGCTCCTTCCATTACAAGTCTTAGCTAGCTTTTGTCAGGATAAATAGTGGTACATATGCTTTTTAACATACACAAATGCTTAAAGAGTGTCACAATGACTGTAAAAATCCAACACAAGTTCAAAAATGCCAGGAAGAAGATTTTTGGGGGTTACCCTGGTGTGCCACCCATACACAGTTGTACTGCATGATCCCGCTTGGTTACCTTGCAGGCTGAATTCCCACAGGACCTCACCTCATTTTGTGTAAAGAAAGATTTACTGGCTCTGGTCCTGAATAATGATTAAATTGAATCATATCAAAGAGGTGTTGTAAAGATTAATTAAAGGTTTATGAAGCTTTGTGGCAATGCGGCGATAAGTGCCGTATAAAAAACTACAAGGAACTGAAAAGTCCTGCCTGTTGAGCTTTGTTTGAATAGTGGGCACAAATGAAGATTAGGCTCCATACTAAGCAATCTGGAAAAAAACCACCCAAATATCACACAGCTCTTTCAGTAAGCATGGTCCCTCTCAGTAAGCAAGATTAATGCCTTATGTAAAAAGTAGCTTATGATAAAGACTGCTCTACACCACAGATTCTTGACAGAGAAGCTGAGTCTTCAAAAACCAAAGTTCAAAGCTTTAACACAGTATTTCAGTAGGAGTTCCCTAATGGGGCAAGTCAAAAAAGAACAGAACCACCCCAGCACTATCCCCATTACAGCACAAAACTAGTACCCACAGGTATTAACTACTGGCTGAACTACTTCTATCTGCCAAACAGGCAAAATGCTCACGAGAGCCTTCTGTGGTGTCCCCTTCTCAGCCCATTGTACTGCCCTCAGGCTGGTTTGTGACCTCTGATGCCAGCCTCACTCCTCTCCTGTAGCTAGTCCTATCACCCGAGCCTCGGACTCCCATGTTCATTTCCAGTACTTCTTTACTAGTACCTACTTGTCCAGACTCTTGCCCAACCAGCCCCAATTGCCATGTTCTGCTGCCAGCATCCATTCCCGCCTTCCCACACACGCCCTCCGCTCAGACACCTCACCTGGGCCCGCTTCCCCCCTCTCTGCCCTGGTCTCATACCTCATGAGGTCAGCAATGGAGATGCTCAAGCCAGGCAGCTCCTCCTCCTGCAGTACCAGGCCCTGAGCAGGGGCTAACGCTGTCATTCCCCCTCTGCCCTGCGCCCTGTGGCCAGGCAGCTCCACTCACCTGCGGCATGTTCAGTGTAAGCAGAAAGAGCCAGAACAGGGCCAACACCACCGAGGTGCTCATTAAACAGACTTTTACATAGGCAGGAGAAAGTACACAGAGGTCAGACTTCAAACCCCTCCTCCGGAACAGCAGGTCACCAGAGTTAATGGGGTTTTAAATAGGGACAAAGAAATACCCGATTATTTTGTATCTTAACTTATTTTGGGAAAAAGGCAGCTCATTCTGAATGAAGTTGCAGGATGTATACAAGGATGATCAGGGGCCTGGAGCACCTCCCATACGAAGACAGGCTGAGAAAGTCGAGGCTGTTCAGCCTGGAGAAGAGAAGGCTGCATGGAGACCTCAGAGCAGCCTTCCAGTATCTGAAGGGGGCCTATAAGGATGCTGGGAAGGGACTCTTCATCAGGGACTGTAGTGATAGGACAAGGGGTAATGGGTTAAAACTTAAACAGGGAAGGTTTAGATTACATATAAGAAGGAAGTTCTTTACTGTGAGGGTGGCGAGGCACTGGAATGGGTTGCCCAAGGAAGTTGTGAACGCTCCATCGCTGGTGGTGCTCAAGGCCAGGCTGGACCGTGCCTTGAGTGACATGGTTTAGTGTGCAGAGTCCCTGCCCATGGCAGGGGTATTGGAACTTGATGATCTAGGGCCCTTTCAGCCCTAACTATTCTATGATTCTAAGGGATCTTTCTTTGCCTTAACATACTGCTCTTTAGATGGTGCCTATATCACCATGACAGAGATCAAGGCTGAATATGCACCCCTACAAACACCATTGTGCAGAAGCAGCACTGTCAATCAGCCCTGCTTACTATGGTTACTATGACATGTAACTGGGGATTTTTTTTTTCCCCTTTCACAATGACAGTACTCTTGTAGGTTTAGGGTGTGTGCTTATAGTGACAAATTATACTTGAGAATTAATTTGATGTTATAGACTATATTCTGTGCACCCAACTAAACAAAAATTCAAATAGAAAAAAGCAGAAGAACCTAATTATATTCCATTTTAGTTGTGTTAAGACCCAAAAGAATTTAACTTATTGAGGGAAATTTTAAATGTCATCTGAGTCCTTCCAGAATGAGATTTCTTGTTGACTGGATGTCAGTGATAGTGTCTGAGAACATTTTTGTCAGGTATATTGCAACAAAGAGGCACACTCTGTGTAAGGGGTCTAGATGGTGTGGATATACAATGTAGGGTTTGAAAAAGTGGCAACAAGAGATCTTATTCCATTCCCTGCAACTCCAGTGTGGCATTGAAGATCTGATTTTTGAGATTCCTTGGGGAACGCAGGTGCTCCTGCATGCTTGAACTTCTAAGCAGAATGTAATTATTGAGGACATTAACTTCACAGCTGAAGATTGTGGTGTCACAATAATTTAGAGGAGTAGGAAAGATGTTTTCTGAGCAATCACTAATCTTTTTTTTCCTTTTATTTTTTTTGTTATCACTTAATAGCATTCATTAAAAGTGTTAACATGAATTGCTTCTCTTTAAATTTCCTACTGAGTCTCAGTTTAGTTTAGTTATACTTTTCTTTGAACAATATATTACTGTCATGCTCAATTTAATTTCTTTATAAAAGTAATAAATCTTTTGTACAGGTTTATTCTTAACAGCACTAGAAACAGCAAAAAATACACGTTGCTGGTTTCTTGTTAAAATAATTGTGAATGCCAACACCAGTTGTCAGGCACAACCCTTCTAACCTGATGAGTAGCAGCTTATTGAAGTTCTTTCTTGCAAAAAGCAGTCTTTGCCTTTGGAGTCAAGAGGTTAGGAAACAGCAAAGGTGTAGGCTTCCATTACCAAGTCCTCTTCTAATTTTTAACTTGTTTTTCTACTGCAGCTTGTAACAAGAAAACATGCTGACTTCCAGGGCAATTGTTTTTGTTCTGTTTAAGCTCAGTGTTACAGCTGCTGGCCATACCAGGACAAATACTTTGGTCATCCTTCTGACAAAGCCCTTCTGTATGGATTAATACATAAGTAGGGAGAATTTTGTGAGTGTTGATCCAAGGTGCTTTTTTGCAATGTCTTCCTACTAAGAAGCATGGAGAAAGGTGTTTCTCAAGGGCCTCTCCCATTTTGGAACACAAAATACTGAAATGTGTAATGGAGGAAAGCCTTCACTCTTTCACAGTCTGTTGCCCTAAATTAAACTACTTAGGAGATGGCTGTAGTAAGTGATGTCACTGGATATACCTACTACATGTGCAAATGGCACCCAAAAAAGTGGAAACAAAGATGAGTTGTGGTTTCCTCATCATAAGCTTAGAAAATGTGGGGTAGTCTATGAAAAACATGCACTGGCTTCCCAAAGCAATGTCTTTTACAATCATAGAGGAAGGGTTATGAAACTATACCACTCTTCACCCCACCAAGCTTTTACCCATTTTGCTGAAGGAACATTTAATCAAGAGCAAAGCCTCTGTCAGCTGCACAAAATGGCATAAATATAATTTTGCAAAAACTAAAGATATGCTCAATACAGTATCACATGAACATTTTTAGTCACCCAAACAGCATTACATGAATACACAGGAATAAAATGAAAATAGTATTTTACGTTATAAATTCACTTTTATTGAAGCAGTTAAGAGTCACATGACCTTGTATCTACCCCTTAGGATAGCAATAGAACTCACTTCGACAACCAGGCTGAAAAGTATTGCATTTCACAGAGGAGGAAAATTGATCTGGCCTTTGACTAGTGGTGATGAAAGCAGCACACTGGTGATGGCTATTACAATTTAAATATCATATGCAGAGTTTTATTTCAACAGTCGTTACTTATGTGTCTTATCTAAATGGAGATTGGAACTCAGACACAAACATCCATTTGCCTGTCTCTGCTAACTGATTGGCTGCTAGAAAAATTCACTGGGCTGCACTCACAATAAAGGATAGTATTCAGGACTTCGTGAAGTGGTAACATCTAAAAGTCTTTAATACTATAAAGTCTGTAGATCTAGGAATTGGAGATACTTGCAACCAAATGTTAGGTGTATGTAAGAAGCAGAGAACAGAAAGTGTTTTCATGACACGCAAGGTGTGAGTTGCAAGTTAGAACATGCACACAACTGAATACAGATTCTGTTGTGGTGACAAGTGATGCTGAATAAGAGCCAGTGTGGCCAGCAGTTTATTTCCTGAATTTATGTGACAAAAAAGCAATTTTCCACCAAAATCTGAATTATACTAGTTTGTATTTCTGAAGTGAGTGGAAAACTGTTATAAAGTTTACATGTTTTGAATTGGAGTAACTAATGCAAAGATATAATGGTGTCCCAGAGGGGAGAAATGTTACGGCGACTTCCTTGGTCTTTCTCCATACCTTTGAAATTGGGAAATACATAGGTGACACAAGAAAGAAAATGTATTAGAAGACATACAATACAGCAGTTCCACACTTGCTAATTTCTAAAATACATCTTGTTTTGCATTCTAACATCCCAATACATTTTTAAGAGTGCTAGTAATTTTCATTGTGTTTAGCACTTCTTAATGTTTCACTTGTAAAATGTACCCAAGAGAAAGCTCTGAAATGTGAAGCCCTTTGTTTATCTCTCTCTGTCTGTATTTATATATCAGAAATATGAAGTATGGGCAAAAATCCAGCCACAGTAACTTTGATATGTGACAGGATTATCTACTGAAGTGAAATAATAAATCTTCTGCTAAATCCTTCAAAACCTGAAGCCAACAAAGGCACTATTCATGGTGATGGGAGGCAGCAAAATGATGCTATCTGTAAATCCAACTTTTCTTTCTTTTTTTTTTTTTATCAAGGCCTAAAATATCTTTCATTAATCCTTTTGGCTAGTGGAATTAATGTAAACACTTTTCAATAATTTGAGTAGTTAAAATAGACAAAATAAATCTCTTCAAATGGGTGCATTACTATTGCAAAATACAAATCAGCTGTCTGAAAGCATTTAAGATTGTTCACTGAATTCTTTAAAAAGCACAAGGTCCAAGATGTGAGTTGGAGCCTATACCTGAAGGGGTACTAAGGAGCTATGATTCTATCATTAGTGCTCCAGGTTGTCAGATGATAGGAATATAATCTTTCCAATAAATTGGTATTATGATGGTATTCTGAGAAAAATGGTTTTTTCTTTCCATGCTTTACAGACAAACAAACCTCTACAGTAAAAAGCAGCATTTACTTCCTTTCTTTTTCTTCTGTTCCAGTTGGTGATGCTGTTAATAATGGTCAATTTCACCATGTATGTTTTCTCACTTTTTATTTTGCTATATTTTTATCACTTGAACTTTAATTACAACAAAATTTTCTGAATTCTACTATATTTTACTATATAGTTTCACTGTTCCTAATGTAAAAACTTAAATTAAAAAACCCAACAAAACAAGCAAACAATTAAAAAACCAAACAAAACAAAAAAACCAAAACCCAGCATTGTTCCTGTTGTCCTCAGGTGCTACTCATACTGTGCTTTCTTGTGTGGCAATCCAGTGAAAATTAAAGATCTGAAGATCTTTAGATGATATTGTTACAGTTTCTGGGAATTGAATTAATACTTTCTAACTCATTCTGTGTTTTTCATCAGCTAATGGCCTGAAGTTTTGGAGACGGTTCTAAACTGTAGTGCTAATGATGATATTATCCAATATTTCTACTGTCTTATTAATATATTGTACTGTACATATTCTAGTGTCAGTATATTAAATCTAGGGGAATGGGACCATTGCTCCCACTTAAATCAATAAAAGACCAGAAAGCTTTCCTCCTATCAAAGGATAGTAGCTGATAGCTGACAGCTAAGCACAAGCAGGACAAGAAACTGGGCTTATATTAGACAGAAGGGTAATGAAGTTTCCAGAGAGGAGACAATGCTACATTTTACTTCCCATCTGGGTGGTGGTCTTGCTTCTAACAGAAGAATGCTGTTAGAAGCAAGATCAGGTCACAGATTGTGTGTTGATGATTCATTGTTTATTGTTCCTTGACCTCTCTTGTAGTATATCTACATGAATAACATCCACCAATTGAAGGATTGCCAAAAGCATTCAATTTCTTAAAAGCGGGTACCTTTGGGGTTTTGTTTGTTCGTTTTTCTTTTTAATCATAGAAAATTATAGCCTCTCTCCGTTGGTTTTCTTGGTGATGTGACAATTTTATAGCATAATCTTAGTTTTCCTATCCTAATGTCTTTGCTCACCATGCTAACTTTTAAAGACTATTGAAAACATCACAGGCTTTTCATTGCTTATTCCTTTCAAACCTCTGTTTTGTTATTATTACAGCGTTTTCCAATACCAGAAGGTTACAAGTTTCCCAAGGGATATGTTTTATATGCTTGTTCAGATGATGTCAATAGCATTATACTAAATTAGCATGACACTATGAAATCTGAGTTTAACTTGCAAAAATATGTTTTATGTATCAGTGCTTCCATTAAAGTTTGTGAAAGGTGCTCATTACCTAAAACACTGTAGGTGAACTGTTAACTACAAAGTACAAAAGAATCTCTTTTTGTTATTTTTGACTTGATCTGATTATTCATATATAAGAGAAAATGCGGGAAAACTGAGTTAAGTCTGGCATCACGAGGTGTCATACCAGTTGGGCTGACAGCACAATAGGGACTGCAAACTGTACTTCCATTACTGAGATAATATCACCAAGCATATCTTTAGATATACTATATAGATATAGATATAGATATAGATAGATATAGATATAGACATACTGTAGTGAACACTGGGGCCAAAATAAGCTGGTTTTGCCATCTTACCTTGAGTTGGTAAACCTGAATTTAGCTCCAGATGCCTGGACAATTTCTCCTTAGAAAATGGGCAGAACAAAAACCAGACCACAAAGAGAGTGGTGAAGTTGTAGAGGTTTCTGGTTCAAATGAAACCAGCTCAGAGTTCTAACTACCAGTTTTTTTAAATGTTATTATTTATTTATATTATTTTTATGAATATTTATCTATGAAGCCAGACATGTAATCACATTAAAAAATACCACACTTTTCCATAAGGCAACTACTTTCATATCTAGAATAGAACTTTTTCAATCTTTTTTATACTTCAGTACAGAAGAACTAACCTAAACAAAAATTCTGAATCTGACCACCTCCAGACTTTGAGATACCAGTGTTCCACATCAAATATGAATATATATTTGAATTTAATACATAAGCCATATGTCAAGAATAGTCCTAATAAAAATGATATCCAGACAACACATACTGAACAGGATTTCCTTGGAGAGAATCTGGTAGAGTAGGCAGGGTAATAAAATGTACAATAGGAAAAGAAAACATATTATTGTTAATATTTGTATTGAATGCAAGCATGGGACAATCTTTTCTTTTTACTTGGGCACAAAAGAAGAATGCTGTTAGAAGCAGAACATCCTTGTAATCTGGTAAAATTATGGTTTTGCACTAAATTGAAACAATACAAAATTTTAATTGAGTTTTCCTAGTAGATCCAAAATGAGAGGTAGTTGGTACATATTAGACAGAGTGTCATTTTTTTCTCAACCAGACTACACAGGAATGTGAGGGTTTTTAACCTTGGAAAGTTTGGAGTAAGTTTCAGCCTAGATTGCAATGCTACATTACTTTGTCATTCGTACAAATTATAGAATTTAATTCCCTGTGATATATTTCCTACAATGTAATCAACAATCTCTGCTAATAAGTACGCTGGGCTGAGCTGAAACATATGCAGAATTTGATCTGCAGTAAGAAGTTCTGTCCTGCCCACAGCAACATTGTGCTAGCTCCAAAGTGTTTTCTATTTCATACTCACCACAAATATCAAGAACACTGCACATTATAAAAAAAAAAAAAAAAAAACAAAACAAGAAAAGAAACAGAATTTATAGTGTAGTTATACTGCTATGATCTTTCTATTTGTGCTGATAATCTTATTGCTTTCTGCTTTCTTCTCAACTGCCCACCAGGTTCTAGTACTACCTTACAATATAACATGTGGAAAAATACTATTATGAATGTCCCCAAGTATTAGCAAACGAGGCAGATGCTTAGAACATTGGATAATGTAACAAAACACACATGGAATAATCATGAGTAATTCTCCTGCTGTTCATATTCCAAAGTTGTGTTTTCAAAGCACTGTCCTCTGAGATTCCCTCTATACCTGATTCCTTCCTGCATGAAAACCATCCTGCTCAAAGGCAGCAACTCTAAGTTTGCCTACGTGGTTGAAAAGACTTGAACCAACATTAGAACTGTGTTAAAATTCACTAATAGAATTGATATATATATGATTTCTTACTCCAGTTTCTGTAAAAATCTCTCACTGAGTGCTAGTTATTGATAAATTCATGCCTACCAGACACACACCAAAAGAACTGGATAAAATTCAGTGTGTACTAGTGTACGAGGACTTTACTTTTCCAGAAATTTAAAAATTTGCATAAACATTTTGAAGTTTTTACTGGTTGACAGGCAGAGAATAATCCACAAAGACTGATCTTATCTCCTAAGAATAAAAAAATCCAGGTTCTGTTGAACTGTTTATTGTGAATGTGCTCAAGTGATGAAAGAGAGCAAATTGGGGCATGTCATTTGGACTTTAAACTGGCCTCTAATTTAAGCTATCAGCAGCATATGTTGTTGAATTAAAATATGCTTTTGAGTATTTCATTCAGGATGAAAGCTTGGAATTTTCATTTAGTTTATTTTAGCTCTTAAGTGTGAAAATGATAAGTAAGTATATGCACTTCTTTCATCTTTCATTTTTAGGAAAATTAAGTTGCTACAAATTTGCACAGAAATTTTGGTGGTTGGTCACACAGGGCTTGTTCTGGAATAAGGTTATTTAATGCATACTTTCTAAAATGCCTAGGAAAAGGATGAGAATGAGACAGTGAAAGCTGGATGGTATATATTCTGAGGCAAGAAAGCATAGAGAAATTTGCAAGGAATTATGCTCTGAACATTTTGAAGAGAGGACTTTATATCTTTTTCTGTATAGGCTGCTATGCACAAATCTTAAAGAAACATTATTTATTACAGAGCTAGGAACAGAAGCAAAGATATTAAAAAAGAAAAAAGGTATCTTATTTAAGGGAAATTTAGAATATATCTAGAAATTTGGAATATACTGCTGGGGAGAAATAATACACTGGGTATTTCCAGAAAAGGGCCCTAACATCTTCCAGTTGATATGCTGAGCTAGGCACTGCATGTGTCTACTTAAGGGGCTTAGGATGTTAGAGAAAATATGCACAGAGGAAGTGACTTACTTACACAAAGAAGGAGAATTCACCTCATTCAAAATTGCAAATCTGAGCTCTGAATACTCAGCATTGTGGCTGGCCTCAAACATTGGAGCATGAACAGCTTGGTCAAGGTCTGAGCTGTAGATACACTGTCCATAATACCACATTCATCCTTAGGCTCCTGGTTTTTCCCTTTCAGTTACCTTGCCTTAAAATGTTTAAAAGCTTTTTGTGTTGTCAATATCTAACAACTTTCTGAAGAGTGCAGATACAATTGTCAGGAATAAAGCTGTGTGCAAAACTGTCACAAACACCACTAAAATGGTGATACGCATGCTTTGGGTTTATGACTGATTTATTTTGCTGTATGTAGGTAGAAAATTCTAATAACTTGTTCTAATCTGAAAATCTGTTGTGCACAAAATTCAGGGAATTAATTAAATTGAAAATTAACTAGAATATAAGAAGTGAGTCACCTGTAATAGCTGAAGAAAGTGACATGGAAAACTTTATTTTTATTGACTTGTTTTTAAAGGATTATTTCCCATGGGACCTTAGGGGTTTTGACAATCAAGTTACTGAGCATTTTAGTGAGAAAAGGAAATGGTTGAAACTGCAAACTCACAAGAACAGCAGTAGCATCCACTCCTTTCTGTTATCTCCTTGTATTTTCCTTCCACTTCTGGAATTTCTACATGTTAAATGTGAAATTTAGTGCAGCTTATTGGTGTACATTTCCAAGGGGACAAAACTGGCTGGCCCTCATTTTAGCTGCAGTAACCGGGTATGGTGGAGTTCAAGATCCTTACGGTGATGAAGACAGTGCACAGCAAGCTTGCTGCCATGGAGTTCAGGAGAGTGAATTTAGCCTCTTCAGGTATCTGCTTGATGCAGCACCATGACATAAAGCACTGGAGGGAAGAGGTGCCTAAGAAAGCTGGTTAATATTCAAGGATTACTGTCTTCAAGTTTAGGAGCAAGGTATTCCATCAAAGAGGAAGTCTCAGGCAAAAACTCCAGGAGGATGAACAAGGAACTCCTAGACAAATTCAAATAGATGGGGCTTTGAGCAACCTGGTCTAGTGGAAGGTGTCCGGGTCCTTAACAGTGGGGTTGGAACCGGATGAGCTTTCAGTTTCCTTTCCAACATTAAGCCACTCTATGATCCTGTATTTGAACTACAGACCAGTCAGTCTGACCTCTGTGCCTGGCAAAATCTTGGAGCAGATTCTCCTGGAAGGCATGTTAAGGC
>JANHGB010029038.1:0-15531 GCA_026283785.1 Coracopsis vasa | reverse complement strand
AAACTCTACCTTAATATGATTTTGACCAAAACTGTTTGGGAGGGTCAGAAGTTCTAAAAAGCCTCAAGGAGATCCTGCTTTCCAAGCCCAGTCATTCTGGCAGAGTTCTTTTTACAGCTCCACTCTCCAATGAGTGGATTCAATCAAGAATTACTACAACAGGGTAAACAGAGTTTAATTTGAGAGGTAAAGAGGATTCAGAGTAGCATGAAGAATGGCAACTGCTTTGATAAAACCAAGAGGTCTCCTTAGCTGTGACTCCATAAAAATGTATGAGTGACTTCAGGATTCTAAGGAGAAATTTAGACTTTTATTAGATCAATACCTACAACGGGCAAAAAAGCAAGCTAGCTGGGGCATAATTTTATAGGTCTGAAATAAAAGCAGCCAACTTCATAACCAAATACAAGCTGAGAATGATTATATATAGTTTAATTGGTACTAACCAATTTTAATCAATTGGAATTCTGCTTCTTTAGTGAAGTGGGAAAGAGGGAACTCTGATTTTCCTGCAGAGTAAGATACACCAAGTAGTGTCAGAATTTACTGGAGCAGAAAATGACAGTTTTGTCTGCTTCGAGGCTTGTCATTTTTTAAACTGTATCAATTAGTTTAACAGAAGCTATAAATCTTTGAACAGCATAGGAATTGCAATACAATGAAAGGTATGATCAAAACACACAGTTTAACACGGACATTTCTCCAGCCTGTCACATCTCTTGAAATTCATGTTGATGACACTTAGCACTTTCATCTCACTTATCTCCAAAACCATTTAATTAGATACTGTTTGTGAAAACAGTTAGTGATGTGTTTGAACTCGGGAGGAAAAGGTTGTAGGTTTAGATGGAATATGAAATAAAAAAGCCACTGTAACTTTGCAGAGGATCAGTTGAAATCATGGTTTATGGATATGCTCTGGATATTCCAGCCATGATGTTTGAGCATAATCAGCTACCTGAGACAACACTGGTCAGATATGTCAGCCAAGGCAGTAGTTTCATGATCATGTTTGAAGGCTAAAGTAGACTGCGGAACAAAAGCAAGGATACAGACCTATAGTTAATTTTAATCATGATACACTGTTCAGTCTGGACAGAAATAGGCTCCTAACAGAGTTTTAACTGGCAGCAATTAGTTTCCTGCCCACTCAGATGACAATATCTCTGTATTCCTCCTGGGTGATCTGACCCTGCTTCCACATCCTGTACACTTTCTTTTAATGACTCACTTTAGTCAGGAGCTCCTTATTTATCCACACAGGACACCTGCCTTTGTTGCTTGATTTCCTGCTCATTGGGATGAACTGTTCCTAAGGGCAGAAGAGTCATCTTTGAAAATCAAACAGCTCTCCTAAACCCCTTTGTTTTCTGAGGCTGTATGTCATGGTGTTCTGAGAATATCAACGAAGTCTCCTCTCCTGAAGTCCAGAGCTATGATTTTGCTTTTTACCCTGTTTTCTGCTTGTAGGATCCTGAACTCCATCATTTCATGGCCACTGCAGCCAACGCCACCCCCAGCCTCCACATCTCTAACTGGTTCTTACATGTTTGTAAGTATGAGGTTTAGCAGAGCATCTCCCCTCTTCACCTGCTTAGTCACCTGTGTGAGGAAGTTACTATCAATACACTCTAGAGACACCCTGGATTGCCTGTGTCCTGCTATGCTGCCCTTCCAGCTGATACCAGAGCGCTTCAAGTTCCCCATGTGAAAATCATGGTCTGTGAGAAAGAGGCTTCCTCCAGCTACCTGAAGGAGGCCTTATCTACTTATTCCTGATCAGGAGGTCTGTAGCAGACACCCACAACAATGGGATCACTCTCATGTGGCTCATCACCAGTCCCAAGGCAGAGCTCCATGCATCCCCGCTGCTCTATCACATAAAGGGCAAATCACTCTGTCCACCATACCATCCTGTCCTTCCTAAAAAGTTTATATACATCCATGGTAGCACTCTGGTTGTGTGAGGTATCCCACCACATATCTGTGATAGAGATTGCAGCTCTGTAACTGCATGCAGACCTCTAAATCCTCCTTTCATTCCCCATTCTCTAGTGTCAGAATTCACAGCCTCCCAGTCTTCACCACTGGAGAAGTCTTTATTTTCCAGCCTGATAGGGACAGGCCCTGCCTGTCCCTCCTTCAGCACACCTTGGGATTTGTGCCGATGAAGCTGCAGATTCTCAGAGAAGATCCAGTCTCCTTTTTGGCATCCCTGATACTCTGCAACCTTGTGATCTCCCACAGCTCCTTTGTGCAGCTCTTACACAGACCCTCCCCAGCACACCTCCCACAAGCAAGGAGCCCACCTCCTTGGCTTCAGTCCCAGTGAGAAGCTGCAGGCATCTCAGGAGCCCCAGCCCTAGCGGGCTGCATCCTCCCTCTGGAGTTTGATCTGGGATCAGCCTCTACTGCGCCAGAGTAGTTTCTCCTGTTGATAGCAGAGAACCATTGATGAGCATGTGTACATTGTCCTCAGTTTATGGCCCCTTTCTGTGTGGCATCTCATATAAGCTGTTGTATCTCCTGGCTTATAGAAACCATGACTAGAAGCTGCAGCCATGAGTGGGCAGAAGAGGACAAAGCTATTCTCCAGCCCTGTGCAGCCTGAGAGGAGCAGAGCCTGCATCCCAAGAGCAAGCAGATTGTAAAGCAGAAAAAAGAAAGAAACATTGCTGACACTCTTATAGTAGGCCAATGATTAAAATCTAATCACAGGAAGATTCAGATTTCAATTTTTACATTTTATATGTGACAGCAAACCAAAAATTACAAAAATTACACCCCGAATAAAAGCCAGGGTGAAGCCCAACCCTGGCAAGCGAGTTAGGTTTAAAATAGATCTAATGTACTGTTTCTTATCTCTCCATGAATTTAAAGGTTTGTAGTTGAAATCTGAGAAACGGGAGATTGTAGGTGCACTATCTGACTCAGAACTAAAATACTACCAAAGAAAAACAATTATTTCAGCTTAGTGAACTGACCCAACTCCACTGACAGAGTTGCAGACTTACAAGAAAGCTAATGAGAGTGACTTTGAATCTGTTTAGAGTACCTACTACTTTCAACTAGAAGGAAAAATGTTTCTGAGAGCATCCAAAACGGATGCTAGTCTAGTGACTTTTTTGCATAATAAGATCAAACAAACAACAACAACAACAAAAAACATCCTCCAGAGACAGCTGGTAATTAGAAAATTCTCCTAAACTGGTTCATTAAGCCATTTGCTGGCCAAGAACAAATTCTGAACAGAGAAAAAGAAATTACAGTCTGTGTTTTAAATGTTATTACATGTTTTAACTGTCATTATGACCAGCTAAAGGAGCTAATGGTGTTAGAATTAGTGCCTACATCTCTGTGGGAAAAGCAAGCTCAGACAGGGCTCATTATACCATAAGTGGAATGGCCATTTGTTAGCTATCGACTGCGATTCCAGCTAGCTGGAGACTGCTGTGTTGTCAGAGACAGCATGGATTTCTTGTCCTCTCTAACAGCTCTTGACAGTCACTGGATGTGGAATTCCCATCACAAAAGCCATGTGGAACAGGGGGACTGGCCTTCCCTGGTACAAAATATATGCACATCTCAGGAAATGAAGCACACAGATCTATAGATTTTTCTGAAGGAAGTGGCCAGGCAGAAATAGATCCATCCTTAACAGACTCGCTATAAGCACACATATAATTAAGTGTGCATACACATACATTTAAAATACATATTTACAAATATACATATATAATAATATACATATATAATAATATACATATATATATATGCATATAAACAAATCAGTATGTGTACTTTTGTGTCTGTGAGCCTGTGCATGCATGTGCATGCATGCATATTTATTTTGGCATGTTACGGACAAAAT
This sequence comes from Coracopsis vasa, assembly GCA_026283785.1. Taxonomy (NCBI): domain Eukaryota; kingdom Metazoa; phylum Chordata; class Aves; order Psittaciformes; family Psittacidae; genus Coracopsis; species Coracopsis vasa. Next base: position 11,660 of record JANHGB010029038.1, on the reverse strand, counting down.
GAATAGAGAGAATTTAATTTTCCTAATTTGAGTTGAGAAGGACATTTAAAGAAATTGTTCCTTTCTTGCTTCAGAATGCTGTTTAATCTTCCTTTTATGGATGCTTTTCCAGTATTATAATTAAAATATTGAAGAATGTGCTCAGAAGTGCCTGACAAATCATGTGTATGAACCATCCCAACCTACTGTTTTCCACAAAATGTTGAGATTTCATCATCAGTTTCTCTTCCAGTGTGGCACAAACCCACAAACATTTCTTTAATCTGTGGATAATATAGGCTTCTTGGGTAATATAATGAATGGAAAATATCAGCTTGTTTATGGATAATACAGCCTTCCTATGAATGATTAATGCTCTGACGCTTAAGAGGCTGCTGAGATGTAGGTGAGCCAAATTTGAGCCTTTGCACTATCTACTGTAGATGGGCATGAGACTTCTGCGTCCCACAAAAGTGTCCTTGCTTTTAGACAATCGTCTGTTCTGGGAGGGAAAAATCAGTTTCATAATTTGCCCAGGGAAAAATATACAAAAGCTTTGGAAAAAACCAACATCCATAAAAGGTGGTAGTTTAGTGAGATCAATGTGTTTTCCAAACATCCAGTGTCCTGAAGCATTTAGTGAGATCAATTTATTTTCCAAATATCCAGTGTCCTGAAGCACTCTAGGAAATTTTCTGAATGGCTCCTGCCTTCTGAGGAAGCAGGACATAATGATGCCCTCAGGAAATGTATGCCTAAATGGCATGACCTAGCTTAAAATTTAAAACTTCAAGCCTTTCACAAGGGTGTATTGACTATGGTAGGAAACTGCTCTGTGAGCATGAAGTAAGACCTGAATGTCTTTTCACAGTTCAATAGTAGATATCAGGAAGCAGAAGTGAAATGTAAAGGCCTTGGGGAGAAAAAGTTCTCACTGAGAAAGTGTTGCTATAGGGACTGGTTGGTCAGGTGTTTTGTATCAAAATTGTGTCTGATAGAAAACTGCGGGAGGAGGAGACAAAGAAAGGCCAATCCAAATAAAGCATGTTTGCTATTAAAATAGAAAATATTTTTATTTTGAAATGATGTTTTAGTGCTTGATGGGAGCTTTTGCTGATTGCCACATATTCCCTCACGTCTTTTTTGACTGACACTTTGAGATGTACCTAGTTAAACGTCTAAGACAGGGAATAGCACAGCTCTACATTCAGGACCTGAGTATATCCCACAGCCTTTACCCATTCATCTGATTATCACCAGGTTAGATTAAGTGGTGCTAGAAGGCTAAAAGGATGTAATGGGTGATGCATCATGAACATGGGTTCAAAGCCTTGAAATGTCAGGATTTGTGGCAGTTTCTTCACAACCTCAAAATCTGTGTTGCAGGGAGGAGTGAACAATCCTCAAGAAACACGTCAGTCTGCGCCAGGAGAAAATCTCTTCTTGACAGTAAATCTGAGAGGTCAGTGAACCTGCCTTAGTTTAATGTTATTCTGATTTGATTGCATCTGTTATTCATTTTGTCAGTCTTTAATTATAGGGCTGAAGTTTTCCTAGGCAGGCAAAGAATGAAATGGACATTGCACAAATAACCCTAATTTTAGGGTGGTTGTACTGGTTATCTTTTACATTACATGTTTTTGTTATATAAAGAATAATTTATATTTTGGTGGTTGCAAATACATGTGGATGGTGAACTCCATTTTCTCTGGGTAGTTTGAATAAGGAAAAGCAGAATTGTCACAGTTCTGACCAAGGTCCATTAGTTCTCTTTGAGGTTTTTCCTCATTCTGTTTTTCTAGTTGCTAACCTTTACTTTCACGACAGAGAGAATGACACCTGTTTGATGCTGCCCCCACTTTAACTCCCCCATCATCCCCACCAGTCCCAAATGGTATCTATTTCATTTGAGTGCTCCTGGCTGCACCTTTTGGGTTTTTTGTCAGGTGAATACTTGCAAGTCCTATATTGTTTCTCTTCTGCTCCTTTTGGGAACAGGAAATAGACCATTCTCATGGCAGCGATTTAAAGGGATGCTTCATTATGTACTTAGGAAAAACAGCTGCAAAACACCGGATCACCACGAGACTGGTTAGTATGCTTGCTAGTATTAACCATCAGTGAACTGCTGCTAAAATTTGCTCATAGCAGAAGCTCCAGGTACACTTTCATCAAGAGGTGATAGAACTTTGCCATTAAAAGTAGTAACAGTTCTGGTTACTCATGGAGAGCACAGATGCTCACCAGGCAGGTAAGCAAGCAGGGGAAGATGAGCAATAACGGATGAAAGCTAGTGAATGTGTGAAGTTGTTTGACACTTTACTCCCTTAGCTGCACACCCCATCCCTCTGTCCAAAGTACTGCTACTCCAGAAGACTCAGTAAAAACAGTGTCTCTGCGCTTGCAGCTTCCCTACTCCAGCCTGGCATCCTTTGTACCCTCTTTAGTTCATCATTCCCCATATTGGCACAAAAGCCATATAGAGAAAATAAAAGTGAATGAACAAACATACATAGATGTTGGTCCCCTCTGCCTGCACCTGGGGTCAGCAACCTGCTTCTGACAGAGGTGAGGTGAGTGTCTAAGGACTGGAATATCTGAAAGCACAGCAGCCTATTTGCAAGAGGATGCCTGTACCCCTCCAATATAGGTTGCTTTGAGGCCACAGAGTTTTTTTAAGCTTACATAAGTTTTTGCTAGTCTCGTTTGCATTGTTTTACCAGTATATCAAGTGCGGCAACATGTATTTATTATCACTTAATTCATACAAGAATCATTCTTACTTGGGCTGGGTAGTGACTTACCCACCTGTTAGCTAAGAAATGATTTTCAGGATAGCATGCTAGTCAGAAAGCATGCTTCAGTCTCCCTAGAATTCATTCAGATTCTTCTGGGACCTAGAAAGAAATTATATTTTTTTGCTGTTTTTTTTTTTCCTTCAAAACTTCGAGTATTGTGCTTGGTGCATGTTATAATTTCACAAAGCCTGAAAGAATCTCTTCATTAATATCTCCCAATAGAGATTGTTCTGTATAAAAATACCTGCTTAATTTAGTATAAATGGCAGAGACAGTAGATAAAGCCCATATCCACTCAATTTAAAAATTAATATTTAGCATGCAGTGGTTTTGGTTTGGCAATTTGCTGTTGGAATAATGCTTTATTAGTCTACCATCACTCTCTTACCTTCTTCTGTTTTCACATCCATGTACTTCGCAGCTAAACATAACATGTCTATACTTATATAATCTTCTCCTTCCCTCCTCTCCTGAGAAAACAACAAAATGATATTTTTTTACATAAGCTAAGGATTTTACATGGCTGCTGGCAGAAGGTATCTGAGGATCTCTGCTACTGCACTGAAACCCAAGGAGAGTTCTGCAGGGAGAAATTTTCTCAGATTTCAACCTCTTCTGTGGTTCCCAGGGAAGAGACCATAAAGAGGAAAAGATACTGACAGAGGGGAGATTCAGATTCAACATTAGGAAAAAATTCTTCACTGTGAGGGTGGGGAGACACTGGCACAGGTTGCCCAGGAAAGCTGTGGCTGCCCCATCCCTGGCAGTATTCAAGGCCAGGTTGGATAGGGCTTTAAGCAACCCAGGACCTTCCTAGTGGAAGGTGTCCCTGCCCATGGCAGGGGGCTGGAACTGAATGAGCTTTAAGGTCCCTTCCAACCCAAACCATTTTAGGATTCTACAAGTCTATGTGAAGTAAATTTTCTTCAGGCCATAATGCCATTTTTAGGGAAGTGTAAAAAAAGACATGCCAGGCTGCAGATTTTGGGCCCTTCAGTACCTGAAGGGACAGGTATTCCCAGAGAGAGCCCTCCCTTCCAAAACAAGCCAAACTTGAGAAGGTGTCCCAAGAAGGGGCTGATTTCTGGGACGAGAAATCCTAGCTCAGCGAGTAAAATTTGTACGAAAGACCTGGTGGGTTTGTTAACATCTTGCAGGATTTGGCCATGGGACAACAAACAGATTGTATTATGAGAGACCTGAAAATTGTTTCTGCATGATTTGATGTCTTGCAAAAATGTTTGATTAACCATAAAAAAGGCATAGGCTCTGAATTAGCTGTTTGGTTTGTACTAGCATTAGAATAACATGGGAAACAGCTGCAAAACATATCCACAGACCCTTGCCTAAATATTTGCATTTCTGTGGTCTCTGCATGAAACTATTGACAAAGAAAGAGAATCGAACTCTGGGGATGGCTGTCTGTTACATAGAAGCTGCATGATTAATTTATAAGGCTTTGGTTTCTGTTCTTATGAGATCTATGTTAGAATTAATTGCTTTTATTGCTAAACCAACATCCTGCTAGCTCATCTGATGACCGTAAAGGCAGTTTTCTAGTCCTACAGCTGATCCCTTTGCAACTTAACCATTGAGGTAAGTGAAGAATATAAGGCTTTTCAAAACCAATTGTTGGCTATATTATATTGCAACTCCTGACACATATGTGCATGCTCACCCTCTCAGGGTTGGACTAGTTTCTTTATGTCACTGCTTTGTAGGACTAGTTTCTTTATGTCACTGCTTTTTACACTCATATATCAAGTAAATGTTAACTGCCCTTGCTACTGCTAATGAATGAAGTACAGAGCTTTCAGGACATTGCTGGGGAATGGAGCGCATGGATTTTTTTCTTCCTTTGCTAAGAAAGCTATAAATTCTGACTTTAACAAATAGATAAGTGAATAAATAAATAAATAAGAAAAAAAGTAGCAGCATGAGGACCCTAAATGGCTCTGCACAAGTAATCAGGCCTGATATTTCATAGCTTGTGCAGCCTCTTTTAGCTCAGTGACCTTTGCTGGAAAAGTGAAGTACTGTAAGTGGGACCTGATCCAATACCCACTGAGGGCAAATTAGAGCTTTCCTCTTACTTCCTGTACATTTTGGCTGGGGCCACATCTAGAGACATAAATGGGAATGAAGGACTTCATGTCAGCCTGAATCTATCAAGTGCATGACACCCTATAGACATTAGCCTGTCTCCAGAAGAGGCTGACTATAAAAAAATCTATCACAGCTAATGTCAGATAGGGAAACATCTTTCAGAAAGTGCACATAGAGGAGGAACCAAAATGTTCTCTGTGGATGTGCACTGAGATTCAACACAATAAGCAAGAAACGAGTTTGGCCTGACTTAGCAAACTTAAGTTGAAATTCTCCTGTATAGAAAGGAAGATCTTTCTAATTCTCAGGATACAGACCCATAAAGCACCCCCTTGTGAGGGCTGGTTTCTTCTCAAATGACTAAATAAAGAAGGGTGTGGTACTATGCTGACATACTATGCAGCATGGTTTAGTATTACTCGCTCTATACTAGTCTACACTAAAGTAAGGATGAGGTGTAAATGGAAGACTGTTTTCTGCTTAAAATGTATAATTCAGTAAAGTGATACACGGCTGATCTGGCTGCTGTGCATTGACAAATAATTGCTCTCATGAGACAGGTGAACTGAGCACGCTGAACTCCTCATAAAAATTAAAGAGCCAGTGTCTGGCAAGATGGACAGCTGGAAATGCTGCTTTGTTTTCCACATCTTGGGTATATAGCTCTGTTTACTGCTATTACCTACTGTTTTGTGGAGAGGGCCCCTGGGGATTCTCTACTGTCTCTTAGAACACTACAAGCCAGTGCTTTGGTGTGTACACCTTTAACTGAACATAAGCCCTGCAAATGAATCTGAAAATGGGCAGGATTTGTAATCTGGTGCAAAAGATATTAAATTGCTTTATCTGACATCTTTAAATGCCAAGAAAAGCCTTTACCATTGCTCCAGAGCAGACCTAGTGACGATAATGGCCTTTGATGGCCGGCTGCTGGTGACCCGGCCCTGTCTGGTGCTTGTGACTTGCATGCTCTTCTAAATACTCTCAGTTTCCATGGAAACTAGAGATCAAGGTATTAAGGCCTATATAATTTACATTTCCTTATATTCATTAAGGAAAGACATTATTTTAAACTTAACTGAAAACAGTTGTTCAGTTCAAGAATTTTTTCATTTGTATTACAAGCATCAATAGTACATCCTCACACAAACCCTGAATGCAAACCTCATAGTAACACTGTAAGTCTTGTTCAAACATTCTGGAAAGGCAAAATTCTTGTAAGTTACATTTGCAGTTGCTTTTCCCACCTCTGAGGTAGCTAAGAAAGTGTTTGAATTGCAGATGACCCAAGTACAGAAAATCTTTCTCTATCCACATACCACTGCCCTTGTCTCTACTAAAGATAATATTTCTCTTCATCATCTGGTTTAATTGGTCACATTACTGGTCTCTAAGCATCCTTCTGTAAAATGATCAGTCATTTTGGAGCCAGTTTTTCTTAGTGTTTTGTTTCTTAACTCAAACCAGTCTAACCCTGAACCATTTTGGGGAAAATACAAAGAGTAATCATGTGGAAAATTATACTAGGAGATCTGAGGTTTGAAAAATGCTGTTGGCATAGAAGGAAAAGGGTCTACATATGCTTCTCTGTATAATCTGGATCCTCTGCAGTCAGCATAGTTTATTATCTCTGTCCTAAGGAAAATGTCTTCCTCAGCAGTGCCCCTAGAGGAATTTGCATAAATTAGCATGTTCCTTTAGGTATATTCCTCTCTCAAAAGTGAGTTTAACACTTGCAAAAAGATGTAGATCGGCAGCTCTTGTACCCTAGCCTCTTAATTTCTGAAAGCACTACGGGATCCATGAACAAGAGGTGCCAGCCTCTTGCTCCCCTAAGAAATCACTCTATGGAGAAGGAGTTGGTCCCAGGGGTGGGAAGGAATGTCCCTCTTGCCCACTGAGAGCCTGCCTTATACTGACACCTCGTTAATAGAAATGAAGCACTGCCCACTACACTGGCAGCTACAGCTGTAAGTTATCACCAGAGATATTTTTACTGCTGCTGAATGGAGAAAGAAGAGTTTGACAGCTGATCCAGGGTTACCATTCTTCCCTTATATACTAGCAGCAGCTTACTTTTCTAAGTTACTATTAAGAGAATCAATTTGATCTGTTTTAGCATAGCCTAAAATATTACTAATACCTGCTGTAAAAATTCAGAGGAGAGAAAGGAAGGAGAGTTCTTCCTTCCAGATTTTCTTTCACTGTCTTCAGTTCCCAGCTTTGTTGTGGTTGTAGTAATCTGTTTATTTAAATCTAGCTCGCCTACAGAGAAGATTGTCATGCCTGTAGTGTGTACACTTTGCTGTTCTATTGGTAGTTGCTAGCAGATTTCTCTTTTTTCCACTCTTGTATGTGATTTTTGTTTTCTTTTCGTCTAACTTGTACCAGAGCTTTATAGGTACATCAAAAACATTAAGGAAAAGAACTTTTCAGCTTGCAGCACCATATAGCTTTGAACTTGATTACATGGCAAATCTCATGTTTTACATGCAAACCTTACATATATAGATATATATTCACATGCACTATGCATTCCATCTAGCCACTGCAATGGCTTGTCTTCCCACTAAAATGAAGGAGCTGACCTGCTTTAATTCTTACCTTGGTATAGGCCTGGAATGTGGCCAGCATGAATGCCTAAGCCTGGGAGCTCTGCAGTGATCTCATGTCTACCATGTAGCTTAAGTGACTTAATGAAGGTGATGATAGAGGAATTTAAAGCAAAGTAGAACATGGGTTATGTGTCGAGCATAGCAATAGACTTCACAGAATCACAGAACAGTCCAGGCTGAGGGACCTCAAAAGATTATCTGGTCCGACCTTTCCTGGGAAAGGAAGCTTAGCTGAGATTATCTAGTACCCTGTCCAACTGCATATTGAAAACCTTCAGTGGTAGGGACTCTACCACGTCCGTGGGGATGTTGCTCCAGTGATTGATTGTTCTCATTGCAAAAATGTTTCTTTCTTATATTGAAATGAAACCTCTCCCAGTTCAACTTGCACCTGTTGCCCCTTGTCTTTTCCATGTGGCTTCTCATGAAGAGAAGGCTTCCGTCCACTTTGTAGTACCCCTTTAAGTACCAGAAGACTGTGATGAAGCCCCTCTGAGCCTTCTCTTCCCCAGGGAGAAAAGACCTAATGCCTTCAGTGTTTCCTCAGGTTCTCCATCCCTTTGATCATTTTTGTGGTCCTCCTTTGGACCATCTCTAGTATATCTGCATCTTTCTTGAATTGTGGTGACAAGAACTGAACACATTATTCCAGATACAGCCTGACAAGTGCTGGGTAGAGTGGGACAATTACATCTCTATCCTGGATAGTAACACCCCAGTGGAGACAGACCAGAACGCAATTCGCCTTTGTCGCTGCAGCAGTGCACTGCTGACTCATGTTGAGAATGCTGTCCACCAGGACCCCCAGGTCTCTTTCAGCAAGGCTGATCCACACAGATCCTAGCTTTTACTGGCTCTCTGGATATTTCATCCCAGGTGCAGGACTTGGCACTTGTCTTCGTTCTTGCTAGCCCACCTTCTAGCAAGTCTACCACTTTTCCAACCTGTCCAGGTCAATCACTCAATAAAATTCTTTGTCACCAGGCTGTCAGTGAGTTGCATGTACAAAAACATCCACATATTTTGTGAAGGCAGAAAAATGCGCCCCATTATCTACTGCTTGAATCCTTCCATCTGTCTTTGCAATGCACTTAGAGCTCCAGGGCATGGTTTTGATAAATAATTAAAGACTAATCATGGAAGTGCTCTGTGTGTGAAGCTGCCATTGAAATCAATGGTCTTCTGAGCATGGAGAACTTGCCCTAGCACCCCTTAATCTTGCAGTAAACCAGAGAGGCGTTTGTTTTGCAGCTGAGTGCTTAGTGGAATAATGAGAGCATACGCACTGAGATTTTATTTTTCATCATTCTTTGCAATGAGGAAGGACACTGTAGTGTTTATATCCAACATCAATGCAATTTAAGAAAACAATGGTAGATTTCTGGAGATATTAACTTCTTAGTTTGTAAACAAGTAAATATTCACTATGAATCACTATCAATTTTTTATCAATTAGTACATAAAAGACTAATTTCATCAGTCATTAAAATATTTAATATAATCATTACATTAACTTATGATTCTATAAGCCTCTTCACATGTATATAAATAATCAGAGTAACTTTGATATTCTCTCTCAGTAAAAATGTGAGAAATCAAACTGCAAGCAATCCAAGGCTAGCTCTTAAGCATTAATGACTAAGGTAACTAATGAAAACCAAACATGATGGATGGCATAATAACATGTAAGATAAAGCCTACTGAGAAATGCTGGTGTTCTGAAAATTCTGTATGAGAAAAGTGTTCTGCATTGCCAATGTCTTAATAATTTCTTTGGAATTGCTAGCTATTTTATCATCATTATTATGAGATTTTTTAAAACAATATAGTAGTTGAGCTTAAAGGTCAAGAACCATAAATAGATGGGACTTTACATACACCATCTGCATTTGAAACAAAGTTTTTTAGTTCTTTTTGCAATTGAAATTTGAGTTAATGTCTCCTTTTTTTAATGCTGCTTATTTACAAAGCAAAAGTTTCTATATGTCTCAGTGGGCTGAAAAGCAGATTATTAAAAAGCCAGATATGTACTATCCTAAATTGAAGTGTTGCCATTACTCACTATTTTTTAAAATGTGCTGTAGAGAGTTCTTTGTTTTATTCTTTGAACAGAGAAAAGCTGCAGTAGCCCAGCCCCAGCAGAGAGAACCTGGTCTGCCATGTTGACCCCAGCAGCCCACCCCAGCAGACGTGCATCACATAATGCATATCTGGGTCCACAATGACTGCCAAATGAATTGGTGTCTGCTTTTGAGCTGTGTGAAATGATGGACCAGAGGTTGGTATCTGTGATTTTTTTGTTTGTTTGAGACCCCTAGAACAGCCTGCTTTGAACATCATTATTCTCTGCACTGGGTCTGCCTGTCATGCACTAGAGACCTGATCCCAGGGATGTATCCTGACCTCCTGCAGTGTACCTGGACAGGACAGCAGCAAAGTTACCCCAACTCCTTTCTCTCCCCCTCTCCTACAGGGGAAACATGGCATAGGTACACGAGCATTTGAACTCTGGGGTGTAAACTGGGTGGTTAATAGCCTTTTAATTCAGTTTACCTATTTTATCTTCCTTTCTTTCTCTCTTTTCAATTAGTGCTGGGAAAAGTTTGGGTATTTCAGGGTATGAGATGTTGTAGATTTAAATACTGTGATATAAGGAAGAAGTTCTTTACTGTAAGGGTGGTGAGGCACTGGAATGGGTTGCCCAAGGGAGTTGTGAATGCTCCATCCCTGGTGGTGTTTGAAATTACATATTTACCAAAAGCCACCTGGTTGGTCACCATCAGAGGATCTGCCAACAGGGCTGGCCCTGCCCAGTCAGAACTTTTACATACTGTTTCTACAGGGGATAAAGTTCCTGCGGTGCACATAAAGAATTTGCTGGGGAAGACAGTCTGGGTTATTCCTGCTGCAGGTAAAGGCAAACCCACTCATGGGATTGCTTTTGCTCAGGGACCTGGATATACTTGGTGGGTAATGCAGGAAGATGGGGAAGTCCGATGTATACCTCAAGGAGATTTGATTTTAGGGCAGAACAGCTCTACCTTCTTCCATGGACCGATCCAGACTGCACTGGAACAGGGCAAGCTCCAGAACACCTGCAATACATTGATGACATTATTATACATTATTGACTGAGTTTGAACCATGACACGCTCACTCCCCCAACCTTGTGAGATGGGGAGGAGAATCAGAAAAAGGTAAAAACCCACAGGTTAAGAACAGTTTAATAATGGGGGGGGGAGGTGGAGGCATGGTGTGGTAAAATATAATTATCATAATAATTAAATAGCCACAATAATACTAATAATTTCTTAGACTTGTAATGAGAAAGCGAGGGAGAGAGAGGAATAAAACCCACGAAAAAAAACAAGCAATGCATAATACAATTGCTCACCGCCTGCTGACCTATGCCCAGCCAGCTCCCAAGCAGCAATTGGCAGCTCCCAGGTAACTCCCCTCAGTTTATATACTGAGCATGTTGTTCTATGGTATGGAATACCCCTTTGGCTAGTTCAGGTCAGATGTCCTGTCTCTGTTTCCTCCCATCTTCTTGTGCCCCTCCTCACTGGCAGAGCCTGAGAGACTTAAAATTCTTTGATTTAGACTAAGCACCTCTTAGTAAGAACTAAACATTGGTGTGTTATCAGCATTATTCTCACACTAAAGCCAAAACATGTAATTGTACCAGCTACTGGAATCATAGAATTGCAGGTTGGAAGGGATGTCAAGGGTCATCTGGTCCAACATTTCTAGGCAAAGCATGACCTAGACTAGGTGGCCCAGCACCCTGTCCAGCCAAATCTTAGAAGTGTCCAGTACTGGGGAATCCACCAGTTCCCTGGAGAGATTATTCTAATGGCTGGTTGTTATTCTGAATATTTTTCATCTTGTGTCCAGTTGGTATCTCCACAGGAATTACTTGTGCCTATTACCCCTTGGCTTTTCCATGTGACTTATGGGAAAAAGGGAGTCTCCATCTTCTTTGTAGAATCTTCTTTAAATGCTGGAACATGGTGATAAGGTCTCCCATGAGCCTTCTTTTTTCTAGGCTGAACAAACCCTGTTCTCTCAGCCTTTCCTCATACAGCAGGCTCCCTCATCCTTTGATCATCTCTGTAGTACTTCTCTGGACCCTCTTCAGCCTGTCCACATCTTTTTTGTA